>ML807456.1:0-22853 GCA_009831015.1 Picea engelmannii | reverse complement strand
CATAATCTCTACCGTTAGATCTGCGACCTTATAATGAACGGTCCAGATTTACAATGAAATTACAATATACTTTTATAAGGCAATTTTTGCTTCAGGGGCTTCGCCCTCGAACCCCCGCTGGGGGCCCGCTTGCCCCCAGACCCTCCAGCCGGGGGGATAGCCCCCCCAGACCCCGCAGAGGGGGTACCCCCCCTCTGCACTCCCCCGCGTGGAAGAATGTACATACTTCTGGGGTGTAAATACTTCATGGGGTATAAACATGACTGAAAGCAAGGACCTCTGCATCAGGAAGATAATCAGGCTCCACAACCAACATGGTGTAGATGTCCTTGGGCAGACAAAACCCCTTCTCATCTAGATCTGAAACCTACAAATCAGCAAGGTATCCTTGCTGATAAGTGCTACACACAACCAACCAAAATGAGAGAAAACCCTTACTTTTAGGGAAAGAATTTTCCGCAAGAAAAAGAGAGTATAAATGTGTAAAAATGACCTATATAAACAAGTTATGCTAGCTTAAAATGAATGTGAATGAACAGGAATATATAAGAAGAGTAAAGAGAGAAAAGAGCTTGGAGTGTAGTTGGGTCTCAAGTGATCCTTCTTGCTTGAGGTGTTCCCAATGAAACCTTTGAGCCAAACCTACAAAACCCTGGTTAGATGATACAAATACATGGATAATATATTGAATATGTTAATAATATGACACTTCAATCCTATCTAACATATCAAGACATATAGATCTAGAATAACATGCATTGATAAATCCACCCAAATAACACTTTACCTAGGATCCAATATATATAACCACCACAACAAATTGATAGAAGTTTACCTCATGTGCATAAAAAGAACAAGAACATTCATTGCTCCTTTAGTTATCCTCCAAAGATTTCCTTTATTATTACTCAAGAAAATGGATCTTGGAGAGAAAATACTCCAAAACCCTAAGAGAACGGAATGGAAGAAATGGAATAATGGAGAGAGAGAGAGAAATGAAAATCAAGTAGCATAAAAATAGCTCAAGATATGGTGAGTTGGGAGTGAGGAGAGGGATCTATTTATACTTGGAGAGACAAACCTACCTCTCTTGGATCAATGGCAAGTGTCCACCACCAAGCATAAGAGTAGATCTCAAGGCTAGGGCACACCATCTAGGGTTTAGATCATAGATCTAGGGTGTATATGGGTGTGGGAGGTGTTGGGATTACACAAAACACAAGTGAGAGGCTATGGGATTATTTCTATGAAAGAGGAAGAGGTCCCAATAATTAAAAACGAATTTTCCTTGGAGATCAATAAAAGGGGGGCGTAACTCTCTTTGGAGGGCGCAACAAAAGGGGGAAATGCAAGGAATGGAGGGGGTTTAATGATAAAATTTGAGTGGGGTCAACCTAAAAGGTGATGTGGGGGTTAAAGGGAGTCATAAATCATGAGAGGGGATCCCATTTAAGTCACAACGTCCACCACCAAGGAAAAACGTCAATCCCCCTACAGGGGCATAACGTTTTGGTGAGGAGAAGGTGTAATTGATTAGAAGAGGTTGTAAAAGGTTGGGAGGGTCATGTTATGCTTAGGGGGTCTCTCTCTAACCATTATTTCACCATTTTACATGCTCTAATTCATTATTACAATTTTTACATTTTTGCCATGTTTAGACTTTAGCAATTAAAATTGTTGTTTTAGACTGACTGACACTTCGGGTGGACAAACCCATCGATAAAGTTGTCTGAATGAGATGAAACTTGGTCCATGTAGGTGGGGGGTGCTATTCCATTTCGTTTAAGTACAAATACGCCTATCAAAAGTCCAAGGACCTAGTTTTTACAATTATTGCTAGAAAAATAATTAAACCTCCAAACTTAGGGAAATTTAATTAAAAATTAATTAATTAAAAAAAAACTATACTAGACTCGACGGAATTCCATGAAACTTTCTAAGATGTCTTGAATGGTCATTTACAATGATTCCCTATAATAGTTACTGAAAGATAAACCCACTAGAGCATCGTTCACCACTTTGGAGGAATTATTGCAAGTGTGAGGGAAAACCTCAAGGGAGATCGATAGTGCTGAAAAGCCCAATTGATAACCTGAGGATAAAAAACCATTTGTGAAAGGAATTCTCCCAGTGAACTGATCCCAATGTAACTGACCTAGACATGACTCATGCAGACCTATTACATTATTAACCCACGCAGGGGTGTGGAAATTCCAATTACAAAAAGAAGCGTTGACGCCAAACATGCCCTGTAGAACCAAAATATTCGACAAATTTTCATATGATGATGGATATTTTCATGGCACATGAATTTGAACACTCGTGTTGGAGAGGCGGTCAACATCTGGCTCCACATGGGGATGTGTGTTCGATCTTCTCACTCGAGATGGAGAGCATACGAGAATCCAACACCTACAAAACATAGTGCTCAACAATAACCAACATAAGAATACATATATACATGATAAATGAATGCTATATACAACATTTATAGTACAAAATGACTAAAGTACAACATTATAATTTTACAATAAAATGAAATCTATGATACAGAAAAAAAAATTCTAAGTACATATTGACATAATGAATCAAATAATACAAAATTAAAAATACAAGGAAGGGTTAGAGATAGTTTATAACCGCCCATGCAATGGATGGAATGATGCCACAAGTTTATGAAACATCCTTGTCCAGGATTACTCACAGAAGACCCCTTCCTAAATTTTATCAACTTGGAACTTTTTGTGACGAAGAACCAACCAACAATCATCATCCTTCTTCCCTTCAACCAAACACTGGAATATGACAAGTCGTGTAAACTATGAATACTTTACTGCTCATGAGTGTCAAAGTGGGAGGCCAACCAATACTCATAATGATATGAAATCATTAAACTAAAGTTTCCTTCCATTTTGACACAATTCTGCATTAACTCATCTTCTGGTTGAGAGGTTGAAAAATATCGTACCACAAGAACCATCATACCGTTTTCTTCAAGATTTTCAAAGTTATCCTTCAAAAAGATTGGTTACGGGAGGAGGGTGGGGACTTGAATCATATATATATATATATATTCAACATTTGAAAACTCAAGTTCCTTTATTTCCTCAAAATAAATGATTGGCTCATCCATGGATTCATCCTGAATTTCCCCATGAACTTCCTTATCTTTTTCACTGTGAAGCTCAAGTTCAAGGGGGTTTGGATATTCAATATAAGATTCTATAAAATAATCTTCCATGACCTCCAATTGATCTTCTAGGGCCACAAATTTTTCATTCATGGCTTCAAACTGTTTGTTATGGGCAATCTGTATGGCCTCACACTGTTTTGCATGTTCAAAATTATTTCTTTAAGCTCCTTAATGGGATCTGGTGCAATATCAACATCTATGTCTTAACTGATTGTTTTTATATTTGGAATATTTTTCCTCCTCCATGTTTCCATAAAATCATCAACCAATTCATCGTGAATCACATGCTGACTACGCCCAAACAGATTCAAGAAGGTATGCAACAAATCTCGTATGGTATTGAATGTCTTATCAAGTGAGTCATGAAACCAATCATTTGACCGGTCACCACAAAGAGTAAAGACAAATAATCGCATTAGAACATCCTCATAAATAGGCAAATCACACCATTTCTTGGTACACTTAGTGAAGGCCTTGATGTGAGCACCATCATTATCATGATCAAAAAAGTCAGGAATGTTATCAATAACATCTTCAGATATATCACGAGGGTAACCAACAATTCCTGAAAAATCAATAGGATAAAAAAAACTATCAATTTTTAACTAGACACTTAAACAAAGGTCTAAAGAAGAGGATTGGGACCCAAGATTACTAAGGATCCGAGAAGAAGGAAAACAAGCTAACTTCATCCAAAAACCTTTTCAAATTCAAGGATGAAGAAGACAAGCTGTGAGTTCCTTCTTGAAGAATACTTTGTCAAATTATTTTTAAAGTGGAGTTGCCAGATGACCAAGTTTATTTCACACAAACAAGAGCATCGAAAAAAGAAAAAACAAGAAGGAAAAAAAAAACTGAATTTGTTATGTTTGGAACAAGCATTGGAAATCAATGAGTGCTTCTTCTCCAAGAATCTCAAGCAGCCAACAAGGATTGGTCCTTGTAGTATACATGATATATTTGTTCAATGGATTCACCACTTGGAAAGGAAGCAAAAAAAAACAACCAATGTAAGTTCAAAGAATTTTTAGTTCTTAAAAAGAAATTAACTCGTTTTGACCAAGGATAAATGACTTATCCTCGACAACGGTGCAAAATATGTTTCTGTCCTTATACACACTTACAAACGTGAGCTATGTCCGACTCACTTAGTGTGTCCTTGGAGGTACAATGCCTAGGTTCACAACCCACAATGTCACTTTGACCAGAACCTCTTCCATCTACGCTTACTCCTAGGGAAGCCAAAGGGGGTAGACCTTAGTTACTAGATGTGCTACAATTAAGTTCTAAGAGTTAGTTTTAATTATTTACAAGTTTTGGGGGATTCTAATCCTTAGATGCACAAGCAAAAAATGCAGGATGCAAGGGTTATTATGTAAGTCAAGCCTTTTCCTAGGGAAACTAAGAATAGTGCCTAAAGATTGGTCAAGGGGTCAACTAAGTTTAAGGGTTGTTCGTTACAAGTAGATTACAAGATGTTTACAAAATTGCAAAAGAATAGATTGAACCAATAAATATTAGATATAGTTATTCACAAGAAAAATGATAAGATACAAATGATAGAAAGAGAAAGCTAACCACATTTATTTGTGTTTGAGTAGGATATCAAGAGATTAAAGCATCACATCACATTATCATCAAAGCATCAAGATCATCATAATCAACACATTAATAAGAAGAAAAGATAAGCACAAGTATTAGAGATGAAGACCAACCACCCTTAAATATCAAACCCACAAGTAGTTTTAAAGAGTTAAGTCTTGAGTTAAGTTGTTAATCTTTCTTAAGGTTTTCAAATTTTATTAATATTTCACCAAAGCCTCCTCCTCCTATTTCCAAGTAACTGCTGGATGCTCAATAAGTGTTTCAACCCTAGCTTCATAGGTCAGCCCAAAACAAGAGTACTTCCTAGGGAGGACACATCCTGTGCGCCGTGAGACAGACCCCTACCTACACCCTTTGTTGTTTTCCTCAAGCCCCATTTTAGATGGTGAATATGGTGGTCTAAGGTACCTTAGAAAGTCTATTAAGTATATATATGGATTAGGTAGACTTTTAGGAGTGTTTAGGAGTGTTTTAAAAATTTAAAGACACTTTTAAAGTGTGATTTAGTGATATGGCCGAAATTGTTATGACCTTAAAAATGTGTTTCTTCAAGATTATGCAATTAAGAGTGTGAACACATGTAAAGCAAATAAATATGGCTGAAAAAAATTTAAGTTATCACATGCACTTATAAGATTTCTATTAAAGTAAAGTCACACTAGCAAGGACAACATGTCTTCAGTATATGGAAAGAAAATTTAGTGTGTCTTTGCCTCTTTAACCATTAAACAACATTCAAGACTAAGAAAGTGGCTTCCAATATATATATGCAATAGAGAAATAAACAATTCAGTTATTTAAGAACTTAGAGATTGAAGAATTTAAGATCTAAACATGTGCATGAAGAAAAGACTTGAAAATTAACTACACAAGTAAATGATCTAGTTAGGCTACTTATTATGTTGCCCAATAGGCTTAAGACAATGATTATGTATTTGATCTAATACAAAAGTAATTATAACATTAGCCCATAGATCATTAATCACATCATGAACCACTTAACCTTACCTATTGAGGTATTCCTCTCCTAACTAGGTAGGCAATTAATTTAGTTTGCTTAGTTAGCTTAAGTTCTTTAGAATTTAGAAATTAGGGAAAACAAGTAAAGAGATATAGAGAGAGCCTAATAAGAAAGATAGCAAACCAAGAAATCAACTAAGCAAGCCACAAATCCCACGACCTAGGTTTGGGAGGTTCCCTCACCTCCAAAACCTCACGGCCCAGCTAAAAAGGAGGAAAGAAAAACATAAAAAAAAAACCTTAAGCTAGATCTAATTACCCCAATGGCTCACATGTGGGAGGGGGTTGTACCACCTTTCCTCCCACAACTATGAGCCAACAAACAACAACAAGAAAAAGAAAAAAGTACAAGAAAACCCTAAAAATGACAAAGTGGGTTGAGAGATAGCTACCAATCCCTTTGGGGATCTTCTAGTGTTGTGTAGATTTCCTTGGGCAGCCAAAACCCCTTCTCAACTAGATCTGAAACCTGCAAATTAGCAAGGTATCCTTGTTGATAAGTGCTACACACAACCAACCAAAATGAGAGAAAACCCTTACTTTTAGGGCAAGAATTTTCCGGAAGAAAAAGAGAGTATATATGTGTAAAAATGACCTATATAAACAAGTTATGCTAACTTAAAATGAATGTGAATGAACAAGAATATAGAAGAAGAGTAAAGAGAGAAAAGAGCTTGGAGTGTAGTTGGGTCTCAAGTGATCCTTCTTGCTTGAGGTGTTACCATTGAAACCTTTGAGCCAAACCTACAAAACCCTGGTTAGATGATACATATACATGGATAATATATTGAATATGTTAATAATATGACACTTCAATCCTATCTATTATATCAAGACATATAGATCTAGAAGAACATGCATTGATAAATCCACCCAAATAACACTTTACCTAGGATCCAATGTATATAACCACCACAACAAATTGATAGAAGTTTACCTCATGTGCATAAAAATAACAAGAACATTCATTGCTCCTTTAGTTATCCTCCAAAGATTTCCTTTATTATTACTCAAGAAAATGGATCTTGGAGAGAAAATACTCCAAAATCCTAAGAGAAGAGAATGGAAAAAATGGAATAATGGAGAGAGAGAGAAATCAAAATCAAGAAGCATAACAATAGCTCAAGATATGGTGAGTTGGGAGTGAGGATAGGGATCTATTTATACTTGGAGAGACAAACCTACCTCTCTTGGATCAATGGCAAGTGTCCACCACCAAGCATAAGAGTAGATCTCAAGGCTAGGGCACACCATCTAGGGTTTAGGTCATAGATATGGGGTGTAGATGGGTGTGGGAGGTGTTGGGATCACACAAAACACAAGTGAGAGGCTATGGGATTCGTTCTAGGGAAGAGGAAGTGGCCCCAATAATTAAAAACGAATTTTCCTTGGAGATCAACAAAAGGGGGGCATAACTCTCTTTGGAGGGTGCAACAAAAGGGGGAAATGCAAGGAATGGAGGGGATTTATTGATAAAATGGGAGTGGGATTACCCTAAGAGGTGATGTGGGGGTTAAAGGGAGTCATAAATCATTAGAGGGGGTCCCATCTAAGTCACAACATCCACCACCAAGGAAAAACGTCAATCCCGCTACGGGGGCGTATCTTTTTGGTGAGGAGAAGGTGTAATTGGTTAGAAGAGGTTGTAAAAGGTTGGGAGGGTCATGTTATGCTTAGGGGTTCTCTCTCTAACCATTATTTCACCATTTTACATCCTCTAATTCATTATTACAATTTTTACATTTTTGCCATGTTTGGACTTTAGCAATTAAAATCGTTGTTTTAGATTGACTGACACTTCGGGTGGACAAACCCATGGATAAAGTTGTTTGAATGAGATGAAAATTGGTCCATGTAGGTGGGGGGTGCTATTCCATTTATTTTGAGTACAAATACCCCTATCAAAAGTCCAAGGACCTAGTTTTTACAATTATTGCTCAAAAAATAATTAAACATCCAAACTTAGGGAAATTTAATTAAAAATTAATTAATTAAAAAAAAATTATACTAGACTCGACAGAATTCCGTGAAAATTTCTAATATGTCTTGCATGGTCATTTACAATGATTCCCTATAATAGTTACCAAAAGATAAACCCACTAGAATGTCATTCACCACTTTGGAGGAATTATTGCAAGTGTGAGGGAAAACCTCAAGGGAGATCAATAAGGCTGAAAAGCCCAATTGATAACTTGAGGATAAAAAAACCTCGGTGAAAGGAACTCTCCCAGTGAACTGATCCCAAGGTAATTGACCTAGACATGACTCATGCAGGCCTATTACATTATTAACCCACGCAAGGGTGTGGAAATTCCAATTACAAAAAGAAATGTTGGGGCCAAACATGCCCTGTAGAACCAAAATCTTTGACAAATTTTCATCTGATGATGCATCTATGGCACATGGATTTGAACACCTGTGTTGGAGAGGCAGTCAACATCTAGCTCCACATGGGGATGTGTGTTCGATCTTCTCACTTGAGACAGAGAGCATACGAGAATCCAACACCTACAAAATAGAGTGCTCACCAATAACCAACATAAGAATACATATATACATGATAAATGAATTCTATATACAACATTTATAGTACAAAATGACGAAAGTACAACATTATAATTTTACAATAAAATGAAATCTATGATACCAAATTTTTTTTTCTAAGTACATATTGACATAATGAATCAAATAATACAAAATTACAAATACAAGGAAGGGTTAGAGATACTTTACCACCAACCATGCAATGGATGAAATGATGCCACTAGTGTATGAAAAATCGTTGTCTAGGATGACTCACAGAAGACCCCTTCCTAAGTTTTATCAACTTGGAACTTTTTGTGAGGAAGAACCAACCAAGAATCATCATCCTTCTTCCCTTCTACCAAACACTAGAATATGACAAGACGTGTAAAATCTGAATACTTTACTGCTCATGACGGTCAAAGTGGGAGGCCAACCAATACTCATAATTATATGACATCGTTAAACTGAAGCTACCTTCCATTTCGACACAATTCTTCATTAACTCATCATCTGGTTGAGAGGTTGAAAAATATCATACCATAGGAACCATCATACTGTTTTCTTCAAGATTTTCAAAGTTATCCTTCAAAAAGATTGGTTCCACGGGAGGAGAGTGGAGACTTAAATCATATATATATTCAACATTTGAAAACTCAAGTTCCTTTATTTCCTCAAAATGAATGATTGACTCATCCATGGATTCATTCAAAATTTCCTCATGAACTTCCTCATCTTTTTCACTGTGAAGCTCAAGTTCAAGGGGGTCTGGATATTCAATATAAGATTCTATAAAATCATCTTCCATGACCTCCAATTGATCTTCTAGGGCCACAAATGTTTCATTCATGGATTCAAACTATTTGTTATGGGCAATCTATATGGCCTCACACTGTTTTGCATGGGCAATCTGCATGTTCAGAATTATTTCTTTAAGATCCTTAATAAGATCTGGTGGAGTATCAACATCTATGTTTGAACTGATTGTTTTTATATTTGGAATATTTTTCCTCCTCCATGTTTCCATAAAATCATCAACCAATTCATCGTGAATCACATGCTGACTATGCCCAAACAGATTCAAGAAGGTATGCAACAAATCTCGTATGGTCTTGAATGTCTTATCAAGTGAGTCATGAAACCAATCATTTTCCCGGTCACCACAAAGAGTAAAGACAAATAATCGCATTAGAACATCCTCATAAATAGGCAAATCACACCATTTCTCGATACACTTAGTGAAGGCATTGATGTGAGCACCAACATTATCATGATAAAAAAAGTCAGGAATGTTATCAAGAACTTCTTCAGATATATCATGAGGGTAACCAACAATTCCTGAAAAATCAATAGGATAAAAAAAACTATCCATTTCTAACTAGACACTTAAACAAAGGTCTAAAGAAAAGGATTGGGACCCAAGATTACTAAGGATCCATGAAGAAGAAAAACATGCTAACTTCATCCAAAAACCTTTTCAAATTCAAGGATGAAGAAGACAAGCCATGAGTTCCTTCTTGAAGAATACTTTGTCAAATTATTTTTAAAGCGGAGTCGCCAAATGACCAAGTTTATTTCAGACAAACAAGAGCATCAAAAAAAGAAAAAACAAGAAGGAAAAAAAAACTTAATTTGTTATGTTTGGAACAAGCATTGGAAATCAATGAGTGCTTCTTCTCCAAGAATCTCAAGAAGCCAACAAGGATTGGTCCTTGTAGTATACTTGATATATTTTTTCTATGGATTCCCCACTTGGAAAGGAAGCAGAAAAAAAAAAAACAATGCAAGTTCAAAGAATTTTTAGTTCTTAAAAGGATTTTTTTTTTTTTTGTAAATAAAAGGGGGGTGGGACCTGTTATATTGCTTTAATCAAAATGCAGACATCTGTTTGAGATGCCATATGTCCCGCCTAGGTAGGAAACTGGGACAACTAGGCATCCCTTACCATATGTCACCCTGGTCACAAAAATAACTAAGTTTTTCATGCAGTGTCCTGCCCGAAGGAAACCAGGACTTGCAGTCTTGGAAATGTAGCTAAGTAACATGAGCTATAGCTAATAAAACTGTAAACTAGATGGCTCAAAGCTGAACTGATAACAAGATAGTAAAAAAAAAAACCAATTCTGAACTGCCATTGACCTGCTAGCATGCGCATTTGTACTGGTCCTCTGTCTGCTTCCATCCGGCTGGGAATGCATATGCACGCATGCAAGTTGGACATTGTCTCTTCGGAAGTGTCCTGGAGTGGGCCGCAAAGTACATATCCAGTCGCTGTTCAATCCTCATCATCTGAAAGGTCTGGTCGTCCAGCAAGCTTCTGATCTCAAAGATAAGGCTGAGGCATTCCCAATTGCTTGAGAACGGCTGCGCCTGGTTGTGACTTTCACTTGAATCCTGGTCGTGCACTGGTTGACTGTCCCTCGTCGCCTCCCTGAACGAGTCATAGGGTAGCTCCTCTTCGATATAGCAGGTGGGGTAGGATGCTTCGGTGCAATCGGCTTTGGGAGCTGCCATGTTGCCAGCAGACGAGGGCCGTCTACCCTGACCAAGGTCCAAAGGCGGGTTCCAATTCTCAGGAACGGTGAACAATAGGTGTTCTGAAATGCTTTCTGGTACACCCCCTTCTGGAATCTCTTCGTCCACATATGCCATGGATGACATTCGTGGCCTCTCCTTCCTCCGTCGGGTGGCCATGGCTAGATCTGCTTCGAATTTTTGTTTTCACTTCCGTCTAGATTCCGCAGAGTACCATGCCGCTCCCCTCCTTGGTTTCCCTTGCAATCTCAGAATGTTGGAGGTCTGGTGGGGTGCCCAATTGCTCCCCTGAGAGGTCTCTCTGCTTACACTCACAAAGAGAATCCCTAGATGCGGCACCTGCGCCTGCAGACTAACAGAGAAGCGACGACGAGTATGCAGTTCCCCTGGAGCTAGAACTGCCCAGAGCGGCTGGTTCTTTCCTCCAACAATCTGAGCAATGAGAATTAACGCGAGCCGAACCGCCATGGCTTTAATGTCTGGTGGAATGGTGCGAGCCTGACTGGTACGTCTCCCACGAGCGAGAAGCCTCGTCGGGTTAATGCCATCGCTTTGTTCCATGGTGGGATTAAATGGTGAGGGGACGCTGGCTGGTTGATGTTTTAATGCGGCGTCCTGGCTGGCTCCCGCGTGGCACCCTGTCCCTACGTGTCACCCCATACGGGGTGTTCTTAAAAAGAAATTAAGTTGTTTTGACCAAGGATAAATAACTTATCCCCAACAATGGTGCCAAATATGTTTCTGTCCTTATACACACTTACAAACATGAGCTAATTCCGGCTCACTTAGTGTGTCCTTGGAGGTACAATGCCTAGGTTCACAGCCCATGCTGTCACTTTGATCAGAACCTCTTCCATCTAGGCTTACTCCTAGGGAAGCCAAAGGGGGTAGACCTTAGTTACTAGATGTGCTAAAGTTAAGTTCTAGGAGTTAGTTTTAATTATTTACAAGGTTAGGGGGATTCTAATCCTCAGATGCAAAAGAAAAAAATGCAGGATGCAAGGGTTAGTATGTAAGCCAAGCCTTTTCCTAGGTCAACTAAGACTAGTGCCTAAAGATTGGGCAAGGGGTCAACTAAGTTTAAGGGTTGTTCGTTACAAGTAGATTACAAGATGTTTACAAAATTGAAAAAGAATAGATTGAACTAATAAATATTAGATACAGTTATTCACAAGAAAAATGATAAGATACAAATGATACAAAGGGAAAGCTAACCACATTTATTTGTGTTTGCGCAGGATATCAAGAGATTAAATCATCACATCAAATTATCATCAAAGCATCAAGATCATCATAATCAACACATTAATAAGAAGAAAAGATAAGCACAAGTATTAGAGATGAATACCAACCACCCTTAAATATTAAACCCACAAGTAGTTTTAAAGAGTTAAGTCCCAAGTTAAGTTGTTAAGCTTTCTTAAGGTTTTCAAATTTTATTAATCTTTCACCAAAGCCTCCTCCTCCTATTTCCAAATAACTGTTGGATTCTCAATAAGTGTTTCCACCCTAGCTTCATAGGTCAGCCCAAAACAAGAGTACTTCCCAGAGAGGACACATCATGTGCACTGTGAGACAGTCCCCTGCCTACACCATCCGTTGTTTTCCTCAAGCCCCATTTTAGATCATGAAGATGGTGGTCTAAGGTACCTTAGAAAGTCTATTAAGTATATATATGGTTTAGGTAGAATTTTAGGAGTGTTTAGGAGTGTTTTAATGATTTAAAGACACTTTTAAAGTGTGATTTAGTGAGATGGCCGAAACTGTTATGACCTTAAAAATGTGGTGCTTCAAGATTATGCAATTAAGAGTGTGAACACATGTAAAGCAAATAAATACGGCTGAATTTTTTTTAAGTTATCACATGCACATATAAGCTTTCTATTAAAGTAAACTCACACTAGCAAGGACAACTTGCCTTCAAGATATGGAAAGAAAATTTAGTGTGTGTTTGCCTCTTTAACCATTAAAAAACAATCAAGCCTAAGAAAGTGGCTTCCAATATATATATATATGCAATAGAGAAATAAACAATTCACTTATTTAAGCACTTAGAGATTTAAGAATTTAAGATCTAAACATGTGCATGAAGAAAAGACTTGAAAATTGACTAAGCAAGTAAATGATCTAGTTAGGCTACTTATTATGTTTCCCAATAGGCTTAAGACAATGATTGTGTGTTTGATCTAAAACAAAAGTAATCATAACATTATCCCATAGATCATGAATCATATTATCAACCACTTAACCTTACCTATTGGGGTATTCGTCTCCCAACTAGGTAGGCAATTAATTTAGTTTTCTTAGTTAGGTTAAGTTCTTTAGAATTTAGAAATTAGGGAAAACAAGTAAAGAGAGAGAGAGAGAGAGAGAGAGCCTAAGAAGAAAGATAGCAAACCAAGAAAGCAACTAAGCAAGCCACAAACCCCATGAACTAGGTTTGGGAGGTGCCCTCACCTCCAAAACCTCATGGACTAACTAAAAAGGAAGAAAGAAAAACCTAAAAAAGAAACCTTAAGCTAGATCTAATTACCCCAATGGCTCACATGTGGGAGGGGATTGTACCACCTTTCCCCCCATAACTATGAGCCAACAAACAACAACAACAACAAGAAAACAGTACAAGAAAACCCTAAAAATGACAAATTGGGTTGAGAGATAGCTACCAATCCCTTTGGGGGTCTTCTAGTGTTGTGTAGATTTCCTTGGGAAGCCAAAACCCCTTCTCAACCAGATCTGAAACCTGCAAATCAACAAGGTATCCTTGCTGATAAGTGCTACACACAACCAACCAAAATGAGAGAAAACCCTTACTTTTAGGGCAAGAATTTTCCGCAAGAAAATGAGAGTATATATGTGTAAAAATGACATATATAAACAAGTTATGCTAGCTTAAAATGAATGTGAATGAACAAGAATATAGAAGAAGAGTAAAGAGAGAAAAGAGCTTGGAGTGTAGTTGGGTCTCAAGTGATCCTTCTTGCTTGAGGTGTTCCCATGAAACCTTTGAGCCAAACCTACAAAACCATGGTTAGATGATACATATACATTGATAAGATATTGAATATGTTAATAATATGACACTTCAATCCTATCTAACATATCAAGACATATAGATCTAGAAGAACATGCATTGATAAATCCACCCAAATAACACTTTACCTAGGATCCAATGTATATAACCACCACAACAAATTGATACAAGTTTACCTAATGTGCATAAGAAGAACAAGAACATTCATTGCTTCTTTAGTTATCCTCCAAAGATTTCCTTTATTATTACTCAAGAAAATGGATCTTGGAGAGAAAATACTCCAAAACGCTAAGAGAAGAGAATGGAAGAAATGGAATAATGGAGAGAGAGAGAGAAATGAAAATCAAGTAGCATAACAATAGCTTAAGATATGGTGAGTTGGGAGTGAGGAGTGGGATCTATTTATACTTGGAGAGACAAACCTACCTCTCTTGGACCAATGGGAAGTGTCCACCACCAAGCATAAGAGTAGATCTCAAGCATAGGGCACACCATCTAGGGTTTAGATCATAGATATAGCGTGTATATGGGTGCGGGAGATGTTGGGATCACACAAAACACAAGTGAGAGGCTATGGGATTCGTTCTAAGGAAGAGGAAGAGGCCCCAATAATTAAAAATGAATTTTCCTTGGAGATCAACAAAAGGGGGGCGTAACTCTCTTTGGAAGGCACAACAAATGGGGGAAATGCAAGGAATGGAGGGGGTTTATTGATAAAATGGGAGTGGTATCACCCTAAGAGGTGATCATGAGAGGGGGCCCCACTTAAGTCACAACGTCCACCACCAAGGAAAAACGTCAATCCCCCTACGGGGGCGTAACCTTTTGGTGAGGAGAAGGTGTAATTGGTTAGAAGAGGTTGTAAAAGGTTGAGAGGGTCATGTTATTCTTAGGGGGTCTCTCTCTAGCCATTATTTCACCATTTTACATCATCTAATTCATTATTACAATTTTTACATTTTTGCCATGTTTGGACTTTAGCAATTAAAATTGTTGTTTTAGACTGACTGACACTTCGGGTGGACAAATCCATGGATAAAGTTGTATGAATGAGATGAAACTTGATCCATGTAGGTGAGGGGTGCTATTCCATTTCTTTTGAGTACAAATACCCCTATCAAAAGTCCACGGACCTATTTTTTACAATTATTGCTCAAAAAATAATTAAACCTCCAAACTTAGGGAAATTTAATTAAAATTAATTAATTAAAAAAAACTATACTAGACTTGACAGAATTTCGTGAAACTTTCTAAGATGTCTTTCATGGTCATTTACAATGATTCCCTATAATAGTTACCAAAAGATAAACCCACTATAACGTCGTTCACCACTTTGGAGGAATTATTGCAAGTGTGAGGGAAAACATCAAGGGAGATCAATAAGGCTGAAAAGCCCAATTGATAACATGAGGATAAAAAACCCTCGGTTAAAGAAACTCTCCCAGTGAACTGATCCCAAGGTAACTGACCTAGACATGACTGATGCAGACCTATTACATTATTAACCCACGCAGGGGTGTGTAAATTCCAATTACAAAAAGAAGTGTTAGGGCCAAACATGCCCTGTAGAACCAAAATATTTGACAAATTTTCCTCTGATGATGCATCTCTTCATGACACATGGATTTGAACACATGTGTTGGAGAGGCGGTCAACATCTGGCTCCACATGAGGATGTGTGTTTGATCTTCTCACTCAAGATAGAGAGCATACGAGAATCCAACACCTACAAAATAGAGTGCTCACCAATAACCAACATAAGAATACATATATACATGATAAATGAATGCTATATACAACATTTATAGTACAAAATGACTAAAGTACAACATTATAATTTTACAATAAAATGAAATCTATGATACCGAAAAAAAATTTCTAAGTACATATTGACATGATGAATCAAATAATACAGAATTAAAAATACAAGGAACGGTTAGAGATAGTTTACAACCACCCATGCAATGGATGAAATGATGACACAAGTGTATGAAACATCCTTGTCCAGGATGACTCATAGAAGACCTCTTCCTAAGTTTTATCAACTTGGAACTTTTTGTGATGAAGAACCAACCAACAATCATCATCCTTCTTCCCTTCAACCAAACACTAGAATATGTCAAGCCATGTAAACTCTAAATGCTTTACTGCTCATGACTGTCAAAGTGGGAGGCCAACCAATACTCATAATGATATGACATCGTTAAACTGAAGTTGCCTTCCATTTCAACACAATTCTGCATTAACTCATCTTTTGGTTGAGAGGTTGAAAATGTAGCGCACCCGTTGCACCACTTTCTAATACTATGTTTAATCGCTCTGATACCAATTTGTAGCGCACCCGCTGCGCTACTTTCTGATACTATGTTTAATCGCCCTGATACCAATTTGTAGCGCACCCATTTTAGAACTCTGGGCTTACTCGCGCTCTAATACCTTTTTGTACACACCATTTGTACAAAGCTCATACAGATATCATATATCCAATGCATTTAACAAATAAACACATTTAACTCAGAGTAAAACATATCATTACTGCTATAATTAAACAATCCATGGTATTCCATATTAATTCCTATACATAGTGGAAAACATGATAACATTTATAGTAGAGACATGATATAATGTGATAATACATAGTTAGACACTTATCTTGTAATAATGGTGGAATACACCAACCAAATGTAGGCCTTCCATGAACCTCCCAGCCTTAGACCGCACTGCTCATCAAATCAGCAGTGGATCACCCCCGAGCTGGGACTAAACTCCACCCCAAGGCAAGGAATCTAGGCTCAAGCTGAGGTTACAGGGAAAACAGTCACACACAACCACAAGGATGGAATGCTCTCCGAGGAATCTCCCACGCTCACTGCCCACAGACCCTCATTCCCCACATGCCTATTCCACCCCAGGAGAATGCACCTTTTCTGTCACTTGGATAGTCCTTCGGATGCTAATCTCCCTTACCTTGGATTACAGGAATAGACCGGACTGGAAGTCTCCGGGCTCTATGGTAGCTACAGGGTTCCTTCCAAGAGTTCTCTCCTTCCCCTGCGCACTCTCTCACCTGGAGGGAGTCGCTCACAAGCCAACAAGCCTCACGCAGTCCAGTACTGCGTAGTCTTAACAAACCCATGGGAAAACAAACACAGGCTTTCCAAAAAATGGTTCGACAATCATAGGATGGCTTCACAGTCACGGTTTCAGAACAGGGAATGCTCGCATAGGCTCCCTCAGCTTTCCCCAACAAGTAAGACTCTTCCTCATAATCAACATAGGCTTCTCGTAGGCTGGGGTTACACGCACGGGATTTCTCAGAATCAGACACGGAAATTTGAGTCACATGGTCTCCCCCCCCAAGGTTCTCTCCAGGAGTCGGGTTAGTCACACTGCTCAGAGCTCCGTATGCGTTCAGACAATCTGGTGGAATGGGAATCAGAACCTTCTCATGGCTCACCCTGGCTGTTTTATTCGCATGCACCAGGGTTGACACTTGTCACCCATGGAACTGCATGCGCTCCACCAGTACATGTTCCTCCCACCACTTGGGAATTCATGTGTCCTTCCAAAAGGACTTAGGATAAAAACATATGATGCACATATCTTTTGGAATAATATTAAAATATTATTCCAAGGCTTAGCCCCTAGGTTCAACACTTAGCCCCTTTCCCACCTTCCAGCCCCTAATTCCTTGCCCACTTTGTGGATGCTCAGTCTCCCTTCACTCATTCATCATGGTCGGTCTGCACCTGGCAGTGTTTATATTTTATTAAACGTTCTGCATACATACAAGTACAACAACATGCTCCTAGCCTTCAATACTTAGGCTCCCAGGCCTAACAAACACAAAAGCCTCCAGCTTATACAAACTTGGCTCACCAGTATATAAAACATAATTACAATTCCTTTCAAAACATGGTTGACAATGGGGCTCAGCCTTGGGGACACTACAATCCCCCTCCCCTTATTTTTTCACTATCCTCAGTGCAACTTACACTGTCTCTACAAGCCTTTCAAAATCTTCAAAAAGATGCAGGTACTCTACCCGCATGACCTCTTCATGCTCCCATGTCGCGTCCTCAGGACCGTACCAGGTCCACTGAACCTTTACAAGCTCTGTAGCTCGATTCCGGAGCTGTTTTCTTTTCCTGTCCAATATGTGCACATGATGCACTTGCAGGACACCATCTGGTTCCACTTGAATCACAGTCCAATAAATAATATGATTAGCATCAGGTACATATTTCTTAAGAAGTGAAACATGAAACACATTATGTACAGTCATAGATGCAGGTAATGCAAGCATGCATGCAACCAGCCCAATCCTTTCCAGGATCTCAAATGGCCCACAAAATCTTGCTGCCAACTTGGCGCAACTTCCCAGCTTCAGGGAACTCTTGTTATTTTTCACTTTCATGAAAACATGGTCACCCACCTTGAATTCTCTGTGGTTTTTGTTACTGTCAGGTAACTTTTCTGCCTGTTCTGGGCAGCTTTTAGTTTATGTTTAATTCTTATCATTTGGTCTTCCATCTCTTTGAGCAGTTTAGGCCCAACTACTACTCTGTCAGCTGGATTATCCCAGCTCACTAGAGTGTTTCACTTTCTTCCATAAAGCGCTTCGAATGGGCTCATCTTCAATGATGCATGATACCCATTATTGTAGGTGAATTGTAACAAATGCAGGTAGTCTTCCCACCTTAATGGTTTATCCATCACATGCATTCTCAGCATGTCTTCTATTACTCTGTTTACTCTCTCTGTCTGTCCATTAGACTCGGGATGATATGCTGTGCTAAAGTTCAGATTCGTTCTGAATCCTTTGAACAGTCCTTTCCAGAAATTCAAAGTGAATTTCGGGTCTCTATCAGACACAATGGTCTTAGGAATTCCATGCAAGCGTGCAACTTCTTTTAGGAAAATGTCAGCAACATCTGCTGCTCTGTGGGTGGTTTTCAGTGGAATAAAATGGGTAGCTTTAGTAAGCTTGTCCACCACCACCATGATTGAATCATGTTGCTTGCTTGTTCTGGGCAATCTTGTGATAAAATCCATTGTTACCATGTCCCATTTCCAATCAGGAATAGGTAAAGGCTGCAGTAACCCTGCTGGGTGCCTATGCTCAGTCTTAACCTTTTGGCACTCCATACATCTGGCGATGTATTCAACGATTTCTTTCTTCAAACCCGGCCAAAAATTATGGCTTTTGACTGCTGCCACAGTCTTCTGATATCCAGGATGTCCAGCATAAGCCACGTTATGCATCTCCTTTAGTATTGCTAGCTTCAATTCTCAGACATTGGGTACATACACTCTGTTTTTATACATAAGTAAACCATTAGTTCCCAAGGTGTAAATTTCCTTGGTCTTTGGTCTCTCACGCTGCTGTAGCTTTGCTACAAGATTTTTGTACTACAAATCAACATTTGCAACTTCAAAAATTATGTCTTTCATCTCAGTCTGGTACATGCTAATTGCTGTAGCATGTAATTCAATAGTTAACAGTTGCTTCAATCACTAGAATCTGCTCTCACATTCTTCAGTCCACTGGAACTTCTTCCCCTTCCTTTGCAAGGAAGTGATAGAATGGGCTATCCTTGAGAATCTAGCTATAAACCTCCTATAGTAGCCTACTAGACCCATAAAATATCTAAATTCTGCCACATTCCTTGGCGCTGGCCATTCTCGAATGGCCTGTACCTTTTCAGGATCCACAACGATCCCTTCTTCAGATATTATGTGCCCCAAATAATGTATTTTCCTTTGGTAAAAAGAGCACTTGTTCAGTTTTGCGTACAGCTGGTGTTCTCTCAACACCTGCAGCACCATTCTTAGGTGTTTCTCATGTTCTTCCTCTATCTTCGAATACACCAAGATATCGTCCAGGAAGACTATGACAAACTTGTCTAAATAATTTCTGAACAATCCATTCATTAAGCACATGAAAACAATAGGCATGTTGGACAGTCCAAACGACACCACTGTGAACTCATAATGACCATACCTTGTTCTATAGGTGGTCTTGTTGATGTCTTCATCCTTTATTCTCACTTGGTGATATCTTGATTGAAGATCTATTTTCGAAAATATTTTCGCATCCTTTAATTGATCAAAAAGATCATCAATCCTTGGCAGAGGATACTTGTTCTTGACAGTAACCTTATTCAACTATCGAAAATCAATGCACAGCCTCAACATCCCATCTTTCTTCTTCACAAATAGTACCGGGGCTCCCCATGGTGACACACTGGGGTGAATGTAACCTTTCTTTAGTATCTCTTCAAGATGCAATTGCAACTCTTTCATCTCTGGCGTACTCATTCTATAAGGAGCTTTCGAAACTGGAGTTGTTCCAGGCATCAAATTTATAGAAAAATCAATGTCCCTCCTTGGAGGTAGTCCAGTTACCTCCTGAAATACATCCTTGAACTCCTTGAGTACTTCATGGTCTTCCAGATTCGATACTACATCTTGGGATGCTTCTTCCACCTGAGTTGCAAATAATTGATATCCTTTCTGGTAATATTTCTTCAGCTGCATGGCTGAGATTTCCCTCACAGCCATGGCTCTGGGAATTCCTTGGACTGTTACCTAATTTCCCTCTTCATTCAGGCATGTGAACCTCTTGTTACGGCAATCCAGAAGGGCATGGTGCTGCTCCAACTAGTCCATCCCAATTAAGCAATCATATGAGCCTAAAGGCAGAATGTTCAATTCAGCCTTAGTGCTCATTCCTTTCATGTCTACTGAACATGACTTAACCAATTCAGTGACCTTCCTCTTGGTCCCTGTGGCCAACTGCACTAACCAATACTTCTCATGTTTGCTTCTCATTAGATAAAAACTATCCACCACTCTAGGATCTACATAACTATGGCTAGCCCTTGAATCAATTAAAATAACAAGTGGTCGGTTGTTGATCGTACCTTCCACTTCAATCATGTGCGATTGAAATTCTGCTTGCTTATTATCCAGGGCTACATAGATCCTCGGCATTCTACTGCCCATATCCTCCACTATTTCAGCTTGCTGAACAATATGGACAGTTCTTGCTTTGTCTTTTCTGTGGGGGCAGTCTCTGCACCTATGATTTCCTTTACAGCTCCAACACTCTATAGATGGAGGCCTTGGCATCTGCTCACTCCATTCAACCTTCCTAGGCTCTTTAAAATATGACTATCCCCAAGGACTACTTCTGAAAAAGGAAGGCTTACTTCCCTTCTGCCTCTGTTCCTTCTTAAATTTCCTCCGATCATCCCAGACCTTCCGAAGAATAGGCCTTTCTCCTTGCTGTTCATACAAGCATTTCTCTTTTCTGATGGTATCTTCCATGGTCTTAGGATCGTCATATTGAATCTTGTCACTCATGGAAGGTGGAAGTCCACTCAGATACCTCTGATTTTTAACAGCTTTGTCCTTGATGAATGGAACATACTTCAGTAGTTCCAGAAAATTTCGTTCATACTCATCAATGGTCATACTACTCAACTTGAGTTCAAAGAACTCCTTCATCTTTCTGTCATAGTATATTTTAGTCAGATATTTCTTCTCCAAATACCTCTTAAACTCCTTCCACCTGACCTCTTTCTCTTTGATGTGATGCACCTGTACAAACTGATCCCACCACATGGATGCTTTTCTTTTCAGTTGGTACATTACAATTCCTCCATCTGCATGGGCAGAATAATTCTACAGTTGGAAGTATTTCTTCATGCCAAGAAACCAGGTCTTAACATCTTCCTCCTTTTTATGTTCTCCATCGAATGTTGGAGGCTTAATATTGTTCATCTCTCCTTTCAATTCCTCCTTTCTAGATTTTTGATGTTTTCTGGTAGGAGATGGGCTTGAACTACTGTGTGTCTTACTGTAAGAATGTCTTTGGGAGAAACTAAGATGTTGGCTACCACTCCTCGACCTACTTCTTCTCCCATGGGTTCTTCGACCCTCCATCATACTTGAGTCTCTTTCCTTCTCGAGTTTCTTCTCTATTCTTTCCAGGCTTTTCAAAAATTTTAAGTTTAGTGCACCCTGCCGATCCCTGACTTTCATAAGCTTTCGGCTATCAGCTCGGTGAGCCTGGGCCTCTCTTTGCAATCCTTCAATGATTTTAATTATGTGTCCTTCCTTATCCTTCTCGTTTCCATTCCCATTGAAGTTCAATCCTTCGACTCCCAGGTTAACATCCTTTTCTTCCTGTTCCTCTTCTATTTCGGGGATAATCTGCACCTTTCCCCACTCCATACTCGGCGTTGTTTAACTGGAATCCTGACCTCCGTTGAACTCTGCACATGCACTCTATGCAATTAAATTCGAAGTTTGTCAGGCCATTACTCCTTCCGAAACAATTCATAACATTTATATCTAATACGAACAAGAACAAAAGACATTTCACTTCCAATAAGTTTTCTGAGTTCTCGTTCGGATCTGCAATTTCAGGACTTCATTTTTTTTTTTTTTTTTTCGGGTTTTCAAAGCTTTCATTTTTAGTACTTCAGAATTTTGGGACTTCGGGTTTTTGTACCTCGAGACTTCGGGTTTCGGGGTTTCGTCCCACAAGGATTTCCAACTTGCTTTCCTTTCTAAATGCTGACTTCCGAAATTTCAACTTACTTTATCCTCCGGGCCGACATAGCACAGTGGTCACCCACAACCACGGTGGCATGTGGCACGTTCTTGAGGGTCCACATCGCTTTTAACGATGTCATCGGGTCTCGTTTCTCTAGCTTCCAAAGAGAACGGACCCCATTGCGTGGTTAAGTGGAGTACAGGTGACAAAGAGGAGATATGACATGGTAGTCAATAGGACAGGAGGGGGCCCCACTTCACATGCCACACTATTCTGGACCCCCCCCCCCTCATTAAAGGCTGAATGGCAAGGGGGATACAGAATTCACATAAGCATCATTGATCAAGGTGAATTAATCTCAACCATTTGAGAGTTGC
>ML807455.1:127128-139063 GCA_009831015.1 Picea engelmannii | reverse complement strand
TAAACATGCCTCTGGCAATTTGCGTTTCTTTATTTGCTACCTACATGTGAAAGAAAAAATGAGTAAAAGAAAAAATGAGTAAACTCAATACAATAAGAAGTCAGCAATATGGAAGAACAAAAAGGAGCAAAGGAAATGAAATTTTGAATGAAGGTACATAAACACTGATACCTTCTCTACGTTGATATTTTTTTCACACTTAAATAAATTGTTGTTTTGGAAAAATAACTTATCACAGTCATACTCATACTCTGCATCTTCAAATTCCATCATGCCCTACTCATTCTTTATTTGAACCAGGTCCTTTTTCTGGTCAGTGACTTGAGATGGATTTCTTATTGAATTCATTTCTTGGTTGACATGCAGGCCGTAATGGTTTTGCCAGAAAAAATGTAGAAACGGGGGTCGTAATGGTTTTCCCGGTAAATCAAGAAAGGATGGGGCAAATGAAGAGACCGTAAATGGCAGGGAACGGGGACTGTAATGGTTTGGTTTTCCCAACAAATGAAGAAACGACAGGGAAAACTCAGTAAATGAAAACTAGGTAAATGAAGAAATCGACATAGCATAAGAAGCATGGAAAATCAAGAAACCAGGATAGCATGAGAGGTAATTTAAATGTTTCCATATTGAAGTGAGGCTCTGCAACACGTGGCGAACATATTGAAGTGAGGCTCTGCAACACGGCCAACATGTCAAGAGCCTAACAATGCAACTTGTAACAAATTTTGATGGTTTATTGATTATGCATACTAAAATGGACTATGCATTTCTAAGCGTTTGATGTTTAGAACTAATGTTAACTTTAAAGTTAACATTAATCCATCTTGCAAGATATACTCTAAATACATAACTTTGTTTCCTAAGTTTAAAACCACTTGACTCATTATTTGTCTAGGTATAAGGCCAAATAAGACATCAAAGTTTTTCGTTGGTCCAAACAAATGTTGTAATTATTTAATTGGTTTAGAAAAAGTGTTCAATAGAAAATGTAAATGTTGTAATTATTTAATTGGTTTAGAAAAAGTGTTCAATAGAAAATGTAAATGTTGTAATTATTTAATTGGTTTAGAAAAAGTGTTCAATAGAAAATGTGAATTGAAAATTGTATGAGAACTTTAGTTAAAGTGGTTTGTTTGCCTTGATATGCTTGCAAAGATTAGAAAATCAATTACTAATAGAGGCCAAATAATACATCAAAGTTTTTCATTGGTCGAAACAAATGTTGTAATTATTTAATTGGTTTAAAAAAAGTGTTCAATAGAAAATGTGAATTGAAAATTGTATGAATCTCTCACAACTTTGGTTAAAATGGTTTGTTTACCTTGATATGCTTGCAAAGATTAGAAAATCGATTCTCGAAGGGCAACTTTGGTTAAAGTGGTTTGTTTACCTTGATATGCTTGCAAAGATTAGAAAATCGATTCTCGAAGGGCAGGAACTAATAAAGGAAACTTTGAAAATTTATGCCGTCAAGTTTAAGCTTGCTATCATAAAATGATAATACGCTCGACTTGATTTACAATAAGTGAATTAATATTGTATCAACAATACTTTATTCTCGATGTTATATAACTTGAAAAGTTAAAATAGCATACACTATAAGTTCACAACTTAAAAAGAATTTAAGTAATAATGACAAGGAAATATAAGTATTAAAAATAATACTTAAAAACACTTTATGATATAACTAAAAATTTAAAAAGTTTTATAAGTATATAAAATATATACTCGTATATTTAGTTGTGAATTTTTAAAACTTAATAATATAAATATTAAAAAAAATTAAAATATTAACTGAAAAAAAAAATTGCACATAAAATTTAAGGTATTTGTACTTAATAAACAAAAATTAGAAGGCAAAATTAAGACAAAGAAAACTTCAAATAGAAGTTAAGAAGACAACTTTAAGACAAAAATTGCAAGGATAAATTGCAAACACTCAACACATTCAAAATTTGGAAGCATCATTTTATAATATCCAAATTGGTTTAAGCCTCATTAGTGGTTACAAAAGAGTTTCATTCCAGTGCTTGAGTGCCTTTATATAGAGCAAAAGATGATGCTTAATCCTTGAGAATCAAAAAGTGCTAACAAGGCAAATTCTATGACTATTAAACCCTAAAAGGGAGTGAAAAGCATCCAAGTGGTGAAAGAGACTTTACCATAGTCTAGCCTCCATGCACTTGTGAATTACATTAACATTTGAACTTAGACTAAGGAATAAAACTTGCACGAACATAAATAAGCCTGGAACATAAGCATGATAGAAAATTTTCATTTAAGAGGATCCTTAAGACTAATTCTCATTAAAAAAAGTGTTAGTTTTTGAGGATTTCTCCAACAGATCATAGGTCGAGGTAAGTGTTGTAATCGAGGGTGAAGCTGGAAGTTTCCATGAAGTTTAGGGTTTAGGGTACCCCCTAAGTTCAAATCTCTGGAAGACTCTGAAAAGTCTAACTTCAAAACTAATGGGGGACTCTTACCCTTACTATGTTTACGAGGGCAACACGCACAAACCTGTGGAAGTAATTCAACCCTCTAATCCCATGAAACTCTAGAGAAACAATGTTGGAGAAACTATGGTGGGTATCCTCTGTTGGAGATATTTCTATTTTCGACTCACTATTTCAATGGTAGTGTACTGGAGCTAGTTCTATTTTAGACCATCACTATTATTCATGCATTCCTAAGAAAATCTCACTACTTGTTCGTTTTTCTTAATTATGGAATATTCTTTCCTATATGAGTGTATATCACTCATTCATTTATTAAGATTGATTAGCTGATTGGAGCAACGTGAATAGATTAATTCTCATTCTTACCTATTGAATCTCTTGTCCTTTTCTTGATAATCTTTGTTTGTACTTGTTTTAGCTAGGTCTCTTGTGCATGTTTCCATGAAACATTGACACGGTATCAGAGCTGAGTTGCTTGGAAAAAACCAAACAAGCCAGAGAAGAGGGAAATTGGAATTTTGAAGAGTGTGATCTGCGTATTTGACAATGTCACACCCTCTCCTTATCGAAAGGTGCGACAGTCGCAGACAAACTTACGAAATTAAAAGTGTGACAGTGTCTCATTGTGGCCTTCACACAGGGTGTGACAATGTTTCATTGTGTCCTTCCAACAGTGTGCAAAATTGTCACATTGTGTCCTTCCTACAAAGTGCAATAGTGTCGCACTATGTCCTTCAGATAGGATGCAACATGTCAAACAATTATCTTAGGTTGATGGACAATTGGTATGGATTGTTGGTTTTCATTGATGTCAACCATTGGAGAGTGATATTGTAGATTGATGTCAACCCTTAGTGATTGATGTCAACCCTTGGAGAAAGTCCGGTAGCGAATTCCAATAGCACAAAGGTTTGGGTAATGTACCCAATTTTGTTTGATGTATAATGGTATGAGTTTTAATATATTTTAAGATAATATTATTCTAGATGGGTAGTACATTTCATGCCATTTTCGGTGGTATGTGGAACATCACATAACTCATCACGGTTAGAGAGTTATGGCCATGTGAAGTTGCAGAACCCAGGTTTCGGTAATGGACCCAAGTTGTTTTGATGTATAATGTTATGAGTGTTGGGCCCGAGATATGATCACTTTTATGACGGTTATTATGCACTTTTTCCACATGTACATATGTGTTTTTCATCTTTTGAAGGATCTTTTTGAAGAATTTTATGATAAAATGGTATGATCGGCATAAGGTACGTGCAATTCATGTTTAATGATTGTATCAAGTACAATTCATCATGTTTTATGATTTCCAAGAGCTAATACACATTTTTCTGGTGTTACAGGGAAAAAACGCACTACGTTTCTAGTTCTAGCACTTGATCCGACACTCATTCCGACACTCGATCCGACACTCCGTCCAACACTTCTTCCTGCACAAAAACGGAGGGTGATTTGGCAGTTATGGTATTGGCGGCCAGTGGGGGGCGAATCAGAGACATGGGTTTTGTTCATGCTTATCCCCTCTAGCTACTGAACTCTTGACAACTCGATTTTGGGTTGTTATGGTGGGTGATTATTGGCTAGCTTTGTTTCAACAGTTAGGGCACCATTAATGAAATTTGCCAATTTTAGAAGTGGTTCGAACCTCCTATGATCAACCACTTGGTTTGTAAACATTATAAATACCATCGTGGTGGTCAAATAATTGTTAAGAAGTAGAAGAAGTCATGTGTTAGAGCCAAAAACGATTTTGGCTCTGTTTTTGCATTTTCAATTGCCAGAATTGTATAAAACTGTGTTTCTGTGTTTTAATGGTGAATTCATTTTGTTGAGTTCGTGGTGTGCATTTGAGAAGGAACCATGACCTACTGGGGGGGCACCACCAGTTTGGTAATTGTTCTTTGTGTTTGTTTATGTATTTCATAGATTAATTGTTCTCTTTATTTCTTGTACATGCATTTCTATTTTGTTAATTAATTTGTTGTTATAATTTAATTTGCTTTGACTCTCTTTTGCAGGTTAGTATGATGAATTGTGTTAGCATGCATTAATCTTGTAGTTAGGAATGGATCTGCATACTCCTAGACTAACCCCATGTGTAGTTAAATACTAGATTATGTTTTTATCTAAGATTTTAGAATCAAGTTTAAAACAAAGTTTTGAATAGCATAGAATAGCGTTTTAATTTGGGTTTTAATTGACAAGGATTTGATGGATCGATAGAGTTAATTATAGTTTTTAATGATAGATTGCTTATTTCATTTTTATATAGATCATGCTTACTTAGTTGTTGATTAATATAGTTGTTAGTTTTCTTTTTAATATCATGTTTTAAATTTCTGTTTTTAGTCATTTCCTTATTTGCAGTTTGAATTGTCATAATAGACATAGCATCGTTTCATGTTACGTAATTTCTTGCCTAGAATTAGATTGCAATTGTAGTTCTTAGTTAATGAATGAGTTTAACTATGATTTTTTCTTACATTGTATAGAAGTATAATGATGATCTCATTATGTTGTTGATGGTTAATTTATGAATATGCGGGGTATTTAACATTGTTTTGTCATGGCTAAATTCTCATTGGATTGTTTAATCCATACCTTTCACTTTGCCATTGAGATTAGTGTTGAGCTTATACTGCTGGAAATGTCCTTTGTTGTCAAGTATCATCGAGATATCATCTGTCACTGAAGACATTCACACAACCACCAACATTATATTTGAATTGTCATAGGTTAAAAGATAGCTTTCCTGTTTTCGTAGATTAAAGATAGTTTCTTGCTTTCATAGATTAGAATAAAGTTTTGTTGTTGCTATAGGATAGATATACTTTGCTTTGATAGATTAGATAGTAGTTTGCTTATTATAGATTTAGCATTAGTTGGTAGTTCTTCTTGCTTTCAATAAAATAGATTTCATTTCATGCATTAGAATTAGTTTTGCATTGAGCATTTAGTCCAGTTGCCTCTCAGATTTCCTTTCATGCATTAGAAATAGTTTTGCATTGAGAATTTAGTCCACTTGACTCTTAGGCTAGATAGTTGTTCAATGAGAGGTTTTAATTTGATTTCTTGCAATATTTAGTTGTTTTTACTTACTTGTCTATTTTCTTTAGTAGGTTAGTTAGTTGTCTTTACTTATTTGTCTATTGCTTTAATAGGTTAGGTAGTTGTCTTTGCTTACTTGTTTACTTTCTTTAGTAGGTTAGTTAGGTGTCTTTGCTTGCTTTCATAGGATATTTTCTCATTGAATGTAGGTTGGCAAGTTAAAATAGTTTGTTTTGGTTATTTGCTTATTGTTATGCTTAAATAGTTGCTTATTTGTTACTGTTGAATTAGTTTTCTTTACATAGGGTTTTACTTGCTTTCTTAAAGAACTATCCATCGATCCTTGGCCCAAAAAGTACTTAGGTTACATAGTTTCAAATTGCTTAGTAGTGTTTTCTCATTAGATAGCTTTGCTTGAGTAGATTAGCCTTAGATAGCTACCTTCCTTAGTTATAATATAATCCTACCAACCCTTCTACCTTTGGCATATATTTTGCTACAACTCTAAGTTAACTTACCCCGGGTTGGCAATTTATGATCCAATGAGATCTTTTAATGACTGTGGTAGAGTTATTTTTGCATGTGTTTATTAACCATTCAAGAAGCTTAATGAAAGAGGATGAAGATGAGAACATATATATCAGCCATAAAACAATTTATAGATCTGAAATGAAGCAATAAGAACATCAGATCATAACAAGAGAAGTGATAATGGAGTTCGGTAAAAATTGCCTACGTCTCCAGGCCTTTGTCTCAGTGGGGGAGGCTTCTTTATTAATTCTTCAATGCTTGAAACGTAAAACAAAATTACATCAAATGGATCTCATACTGGCCTCACTGTGTTCTTCTTGACCTCAGAAATCCAACACAACTGACGACACTGAAAAATACTGAGTGTAGCTCCCATAAATGGCCCGCAAAGGTCTCCTCCTCAACAACTTCCCTGCATAAAAATGGCTTTGGATTTTCTTTGCTTCAACATAACTCTGTTTTGACTCTCCCTCATGGCCTCAAACATGCCTAGTTTTTATCAATCTGAAGTTGGTTATCCTTCCCCAACTTCCTCCCAAAATCTGGGCTCAAAAAGAGCCCAATATCTCCCAAAATAGGCCAAATCCTCCATTAACAGGCCTGAAAATCAATAAAAAACCAATACATAGGGTAAAAAACCCACTTTTCATATAAATTTGGGCTAAATCCCCCAAAATGGGCGCGCGCCCCCTATTATTGGTCATATGGAAACAGAAATTGGCCAAGCGCTATCCCAAAGGGCTAATCGTTGGCCCTTAAACCACGCTAGCACCTGGATATATGGCGCATTCCACGGGACCTGTGGGCTAAGGATATACCACCATGCACAAGTATGGGGATAGCCCCCGGTTCATAAGATGGAGGGTGTTGGAAACTCGCGCCTGGGTGGTTATACATAGGTCTGCGCCCCTTTTTCATCGTGGTCATACACCATAATATAACCATGGGTTGGGGCTTAGCCCCAACCCTTTTATGCCCACATATCAATATATTACAATGTTAAATAAATTTAATATGGCATAATATAATAGGTAACAAAAGGTGGCGCGTTGGTAATTTGGGCCTTTTCCAAAGCGCTCTCCTCCCTCCAGAGGTCACAGGGTTGAGACCTGTGAGCTCCATAAAATGTTTCCATTCAAACTAGTGATGGGGTGCCACGTGGCACCCTTTCATTGGTCCTCCGCGATGCCACATGTCAACATGTGATTGGTCCCTGTCACTGTCCAATCACCCTGTTGTTGTGTTGCCACATGTCACTTTGTTGATGTTAGCATGATGACATCAACATGATGTCATGCTGACATCATCATTGACTTTTTCCAGTTGACCTGTTGACTTTTTAGTTGTTTGGGAAACTAATCAGAGTGCAATAACTCTCGCATACGGAGCCCGTTTGAGAAAGTAAATATATGATCGAAATCAGCACGATGAGCCAGACGCAATGGAATTGGTTTCATCTAATTCCGAGAAATTCTATTTTTGAGCCTTTTTTGGACATGGAAGCCTCCTGGATCCGATTCTGGATCACACCTCCCCACTAAAGGACCTTTTGGTCCCCAGAAGGTTACTGACCAGTCAACAAGCTCAGGATAGGCCACCCGACTTGTCCTCTATCTCTAAACTCTGTCTTGTGCACTTGTCTCATCAAGATCAATTGTAACACAATCATGACAACTGACAACATATTGTTAGCCATTTGAACCCTGTCACATTTCACTGAAGCCACTATCATCCATGTAGACAACATTATTAATGATAGCATCAATAATACGACTACAAATGAACCGATATACTTGTAATATTTGCACGACATGAGCTTATCTTGAAGCGAACTGTGATTGATTTTCCATTGAACAATCATTTCATGTTCTTGCTTAAGATTGATTACTTCATTTGAAACAATTATTGGTTTGTTACTTGCTTGAACTGCCTTCTTTAATTGTTCCATTGTTTGAAGAGTTTTATTTTCCTTAACATGATGAGCATGAACCACATAGTCTTGACCTGCTTTGGTTAATTGATATTGATTCTTTGACATGTAGAAGATTGTCTTATGATCAAATAAGTATGAAATACCTAATACCATTCCACATTCACTTAACGACACTGCATCACATGTTACCTCGTCCACATACTTAGATGAAATTGCAAATTTGATTGTGCACTACTTTGTTATGTGCATTTGATGATGATTGCTTATCCATTTAAGTGTGTAAGGCTTATGATGTGCTTGTGTTTTTAACCCCAATTGCTTAACCAATTCTTCTGAGATTAGATTATCTTGAGATCCACTGTCGATTAATGTGTCTATCTTAGTGTGTCGTATGATGGTCCTTATATGAAACAAGTTACTTCTACAATCAATGCCTTCACCAATTTTACTTTTCATACCAACCAATGAGACCTTTGATTCATCACCTGAATCCGATCCCAAGTCTGTGGGTCTTGTTGTCGCTACAATTGTTTGCCTTCGCTTCTTTTACTTGAACCATTTTGGCCTCTTCTCGGGATGCAACTGCCAACATTTTTCATCATCATGCCCCTCTTTCTTGCAATGCTTGCAAGATGGCTTCTCTTCCTTTCTCTCCACTGCATTTTCCTTTTTTCCATGCCACTTCCTTTTGTCCTCTTTCCTTGAATACGATTCCCCTGATACACCTGCTTTCCCTGCTTCAATATACGTCACTTGAACAAAAACCTCATCAAGGTTAGTGGGTCCAAACATGAATACAATATTTATAATATGGGCAGGTAAACCTCCTATATACTTCATAAGGGTTTCCTGTGTATGTAAAGGGATATCTAACATCAAAGCCATTTTTCGAAATCCATCTGTATACTCTTGCACTGTTTGTCCTTTTCTTAGTTTTAAATATCGTCATTCAATTAATGCTTTTTCTTTATAACCCAAAGGATAGAATTGTTTCCTAAGTGCATAAATGAAACTTTGCCATGATGGAAATACATTACCCACTTGTTTTGTTATGTTTTGCGACTTGCTTTTCCACCAGATGAGAGTTGTGCCTGCAAGTCTCAAAGATGCCAACTTGATTTGTGTGGCCTCATCCTTGATCTGTTGCACACTGCAGTAAACCTCCATCTACCTGACCCAATTGTCAAGTCTCTCTGCATTAACTTCACCATCATATATGGGCAACTCAAATTTAACATCAAGTTTTAATAATGGCATTTCATTCTTATGTTTATGAACATGCTTCTTTGAATTTGATTTGGAACTTGAACTTGAAGAAGAAGGAGAAGAAGGAGGCGATGATGGAGGTGAAGGAGGATTTTGATGTGGATCCTCTTCCTCATCACTTTTTCCCTTTGAATATTCACCCAGATTTGGTCTTTTCCGTTCCAAGTAATCCTCATAAAAAACTTTCACCATCTCCGACATAGAAAATAAAGTTTTTCAAAACTCTTTCTCATCTTGAGAAAGCCCCTCTTCTGATGCCATCTTCTCGGTGTGAGAAGTTATCTTTCTTAATCCAATTAATGGATTTTATGCAACAAGCTCGGCTTCACCACACTGTAGATTTTCCTTGGTTAACATGCAAAACTCAAATCCAAACGTCAACTAGATCTGATACCACTTGATCCAATAAGATCTTTTAATGATTGTGGTTGAGTTATTTTTGCATGCGTTTATTAACCATTCAGGAAGCTTAATGAAAGAGGATGAAGATGAGAATATATATATCAGCCATAAAACAATTTATAGATCTGAAATGAAGAAATAAGAACAAAAAACCATAACAAGAGAAGTGATAACGGAGTTCGACACAAAATTGCCTACATCTCTGGGCCTTTGTCTCAATGGGGGAGGCTTCTTTATTAATTATTCAATGCTTGAAAAATAAAACAAAAGTACATCATATGGATATCATACTAGTCTCACTGTGTTCTTCTCGACCTCAGAAATCCAACACAACTGACGGAACTGAAAAAGACTGAGTGTAGCTCCCAAAAATGGCCCGCAAAGGTCTCCTCCTCAACAGCTTCCCTGCATAAAAATGGATTTGGCTTTGCTTTGCTTCAACATAACTCTGCTTTGACTCTCCCTCATGGCTTCAAACAAGCCTGGTTTTTATAAATATGAAGTTGGTTATCCTTCCCCAACTTCCTCCCAAAATCTGGGCTCAAAAAGAGCCCAATATCTCCCAAAATGGGCCAAATCCTCCATTAACAAGTCTGAAAATCAATAAAAATCCAATACATAGGATAAAAAACCCACTTTGCATATAAATTTGGGCTAAATCCCCCAAAATGGGCGCGTGCCCCCTATTATTGGTCATATGGAAATAGAAATTGGTCAAGCGCTAGCCCAAAGGGCTAATCGTTGGCCCTTAAACCACACTAGCACCTGGATATATGGTGCATTCCACGGGACCTGTGGGCTAAGGATATACCACCGCGCGCAAGTATGGGGATAGACCCTGATTCATAAGATGGAGGGTCTTGGAAACTCACGCCTGAGTGGTTATACATAGGTCCGCGCCCCTTTTGCATTGTGGTCATGCACCATAATATAACCATGGGTTGAGCCTTAGCCCCAGCCCTTTTCCGCCCACATATCAATATATTACAATGTTAAATAAATTTAATATGGGATAATATAATAGGTAAAAAAAAGTGGTGCGTTGTTAATTTGGGCCTTTTCCAAAGAACTCTCCTCCCTCCAGAGGTCACGGGGTTTAGACCCATGAGCTCCATAAAATGTTGCCATTCAAACTAGTGATGGGGTGCCACATGGCACCCTTTCATTGGTCCTCCACGATGCCTCATGTCAACATGTGATTGGTCCCTGTCACTGTCCAGTGACCCTATTGCTGTGTTTCCACATGTCACTTTGCTGATGTCATCATGATGACGTCAGCAGGACGTCATGCTGACATCATCATTGACTTTTTCCAATTGACCTATTGACTTTTTAGATGTTTGGGAAACTAATCAGAGTGAGATAACTCTCGCATACAAATCCCATTTGAGAAAGTAAATATATGGACGGAATCAATGCGACGAGACGGACACAATGGAATTGGTTTCGTCTGATTGCGAGAACTTTCATTTTTTAGCCTTTTCTGGACCTGGAAGCCTCTTGGATCCGATTCTAGATCAATTCAATTGAGGGTTTTTAGTGTGTTTTTAGTGCATATATAACACCCATCATTTTTGGCGTCGTTGTTGGGGAGTTGTCTCAAGGTAAGAAGTAGTTAGGAAATAGATCATTCCTAGACCTTAGCATTAGATTGGTGGTGGGGGAACTTTAAGACAAGAGGTAAGAACTTGCGCATCTGCTATAGCAGGTTCCCCCAAACCCAATGGTAGTTTTTGTTTTTGTTTTTGTTTACTTTCATGAATAGACCTAGGGACCCAAAAGGTAGATATATTAAATCTAAATCTTTCAACCAAGGTTCCTTCCAACCTTTTTGGGGGGAGGAATGTTCCACTCATAAACTCTGCAGACTGATACCGAAAAACAAGAGTTAGCTCAACCCAAAGAGCTAAAGTAGTCTCTAAAGAGACTAAAACAAGGAGCACTATAAAACAAGAAATTGAGGCATCAGTAATAGTGGGACAGGAGGCAAGACCACTCAAGCCTTCCGTAGAACCAAACAATACAACCTTTGTTTTCTTACCACCATCAAGAGATCCTAACTTTGTGGACATCATCTTTGTGTGAACCAAGTTTTATCAAATGACAAGATGAATTCGAAGGTGACCATTAGTTTGGAATAACTCTCTCAAATCGTAGCAACAGTTGGGATCTCTTATTTTTTAGGAAGAATACATCTTGACAATAGTGAAGAACTTATCTACCTCTCTAGAAATATTAGAAGAATCAAGGTCCTATGAGCTACAAAATGATTTTCCTCGCCAAAATG
>ML807455.1:66248-85000 GCA_009831015.1 Picea engelmannii | reverse complement strand
ATTCATTCAACCAGTACAATGACGCGCTATAACTCTCCAAGAAAGACCAAGACCAAAACACCAAAAGAACCAGTCTCCAAGACTTGTGCACTAGACCTTCTTATGTGCTCCAATATGCATAAGAGAAGTGTGTGAGTGTGTATCCAAATGAGAGAAACTCATCCTCTATTTATACACAACAGTGTCTCTTGAAGAGACATGAATCTTGACCTAACTAAGCCATAAAATAGGGTCGACTAGCCACAATGGGTCTCTTTACAATTATAAGTAAAATACCAATAATATAATAATTTATGTTGAGCCGACTTGTACAATATAATTATAATAATCTTTTAAAGGTTTGACTAAAACAAATATACAAGAATATCTTCCGTAGTTACACCAAAAATATTAAAAATATGTTTTGGGATCAAAGTGGAATATGTCTACCATGGACTAGCTCATTGATTCTCTCACACATGAGCACACGAAACTCAATCAAATGGGCCTAATTAAGGAGCCCAAAGCACATGCACTCACCATGCAGGATGGAAAATGGTCATCCAATCAAAAATCCAAACAGAAAGGAAAGGAGAAACAAAAAGAAAAGGCAGGATATTCCAAATCCTTCAAGGATTCTTCAGGTTCCAAAGACTCTTCAAATTCCAAAGGAAAGAAGAAGAAGGGAAAGCATTGCACTTATTGCAATAAGTCAAATCATGAATAATCCACATGCATGAAGAAGCAAATCAATCTTATGGCACAAGTACTTCAGAAGAACAACCTTGGAAACTTCACTCCTGAACGAGCCAAGAAGAAGAAGGAAGAAGATCATGCTCCTAAGAAAGATAATCATCATGCTCTGGTTGCAATTAATTACTCATCTGATTCTTAGATTATAGATTATGGTGCATCGCATCATATGGCAGCGAAAGAGGAAGTTTTTACTTCTTTGATTTGATGCTCAAGACCCATTATTCTCATGGGGGATGATACTCCAGTAGGAGTATCAGGAGAGGGAAGAGTAGAACTCCCTAATGGAAGTTTTGAGAATGTTTTACATGTTCCAAAGATTTCTATAAATATGATATCAGTTTATCAGATCAGTCAAACAGGTAAAAATGTTGAATTTACATCAGATTCCGTTTATGTACTTGACGTGCATGACAATTTCATTATTGCAATTGGTGAGGTAGATCACAAATCAAGGTTGTATAAATTCACTAAGTTTGTTGACCATGACTCATCTTTACTACTTACACACGTTGATGATAGTAGCAAAGTATGGAATGAGAGATTTGGTCATTTCAACTTTAGGTACATGCAATGACTTTCCAAGCAAGGAATGGTCAAAGGCTTGCCAGACATTCACTTTTCTAAAGGGGTTTTTAAAGGATGTATTCTTGGAAAGCATCCTGAAGAGAAGTTTGAAAAGGAGAAGGCAAGGAGAGCCTCCTCTTCCTTGGAGCTTGTTCACAGTGATCTCATGGGTCCATTTCCACATCCGCCCATCAACAAAACAAGGTATGTCCTTATATTTATTGATGATTGCTCACGCTATACTTGGGTTTATTTTCTCAGGAAAAAGTCTGGAGTTTTTTAACATCTCAAAGACTTAAAAGCTCTAGTAGAGACACAGTCTGGGAAGAAGATCAAGATCCTCCATACAGACAATGGGGGGAATTATATCAACAAATATGTTAAGAATCTTTGTTGTGAGGCTAGTATCCAGTTGCAAATTACAGTTCCATACACTCCACAACAAAATGGAGTTGTTGAAAGGAAGAACATTTCTCTCAAGGAGATGACCAGTTGCATGTTGCATGTGGGATCTCTTCCTTCCAAGCTTTGGTTTGATGCACTTAACTTTGATGCTTACATACAGAACAAATCTCCTCATAGATATGTTGAGGACATGACACCTTTTGAGGCTTGGACAGGTGACAAACCAGATGTCACACACTTCCGCATCTTTGAATCTCACACATGGGCCGATATTCCTTCTGAAAAGAGGCAAGCATTAGATCCATAGAGAAGACCTTTCATCTTTGTGGGATATCTAGTTGATATCTAGTACATATTCATGGAATAGATTAGGATGAGACCTTTGCTCCTGTAGCAAATATGGACTCCATTCGCTTGTTTCTAGCCATTGCAACAACCAAAGGATGGGAAATTCACCATACGGATGTGAAGAATTATTTTTTTCACGGTGATATTTCAAAGGAGATCTACATAGAGCAGCCACAGGGGTTCATTCAAAACTTATCTTTAGTATGCAAACTGAAGAGGTCACTCTATGGCCTCAAGAAAACACCTAGAGCATTGTATGAAGAGATGTATTATTATCTGCTTTCACATGATTTTGTTAGATGTAAATCTGATTGCAATGTTTACATGTTGAGGACTACTTACTCTTTGATGATTTTAGTGCTCTATGTTGATGATCTTTTGATCATTGGTAGCTCTGCTTCAGCCATTGTTGTGGTCAAAGATATTTTGCACAACAGGTTCTCTATGACGTACATGGGTCCACTTCATTTCTTTCTTGGTCTTGAGATTAGTGAGGACACTTCTGGCATCAAACTTTCTTAGGCTAAGTATGTCAAGGATCTTTTGGATAGATTCCACATGAAAAATTGTGAGTATGCATCTACACCCTTCTTATCTAAGATCAAACTTGAGGATGGAAGGGATACACCATTAGTGGGAAGCACTTTGTATCGACAATTGGTGGGAAGTCTTATGTACCTCACCCACACCTATATGGATATATCATATGCAGTAGGAGCAATTTCCATATACATATATGAGCCTCATGATCTACACTGGAAGGTTGCCAAGCACATCCTAGGATATGTTTAGGGAACCATGAGTTATGGGATTCACTATGCAGTTGGTTGTACATTGGATCTCATAGGCTTCACAGATTCATATTGGGTTGGCAATGGAACAGATTGCAAGTCCACTTCATGGTACACTCTTAGTTTGGGGTCAAGCCCTATTTTCTTGTAAGTAAGAAGCAATCATCCATTGCTTTATCTTTCGCAGAGGCCGAGTACAAAGGAGTAGTCAACTGTTTCATTTAGGAACTTTGGCTTCAACACTTCCTTACCGAGCTTGGTATTTTACTGTCCGACTTTCATTTGGTGATTACACTGAGATTTTGCAGAGATCCAATACAGTGACAGCGAACCAAACACATTGAGGTCCACATGCATTTCATCAAAGATCTAGTACATGACAGGATCATTGATATGCAATTATGTACTTCCTCTAAACAAATTGTGGACATCTTCTCCAAGACCTTTACTGGACTAAAATTTCAGACTTTGCAGTATCGTCTTGGACTGAAGAACACAGTTGCCTAGCAGTTGCATTTTCTTCTTTCGATGCATTGTTTTTTGAGGGGGGGTTTTGGTCCAACATGGTTTTCCCTCTTTCCTCATTTTCATTCAGTGTTCATTAGTTGCATTGTACCTTAGTACCTTATAATATGGCCTAGTTGTCAAGACTCATTTTTTATTACTCCATAGTGATTTTCAGGGGGGGTGTTAGAAATAATTATATTTTCGACTCGACTCACTAGTTTAGCTTGTTAGTTTTTATTAATTATGGAATGTTCTTTCCTATATGAGTTTATATCACTCATTCATGGTATTAAGATTGATTAGCTCATTGAAATAGTGTGAATAGATTAATTCTCATTCTTCCATATTAATATCTAGCCATTTTCTTGATAAGCTTTGTTTGTACTTGTTTTAGCTAGATCTTCTCTATGTTTCCATGAAACATTGACCTCCTCTATAGTGAAGCCTTGAGTAAAAAGTCTTTCTCAAGCTCATCGTTTCAATTCATTCATAACAAAAGCATATTTCAGATGTCTCGGGGAAAAGGGATATACTGATAAGCATTGCACGATTTTTGAAAGCTTCCCATAAGTAATAAAATATATTCCTTTGAAGAGTTTGATGTCAAGAAAATTGACACTTGAATCAAAAATGCATGTAGATATTTTAATGTTATTTGGGTAAATGGATTGATAGCAGTACAAATAAACTTGTAACCTCTCCATCGAACCATTCCAGACCAGAAATGCATCATCAATAAACCTTTTGAAAAACCCTAGTTCTGGCGTATTCAATCTTCTGTTGACCTCCTTTTCTAAGTGGCAAAGGAAAAGAGAGGCGTAAACAATAGAAAAATTGCTCCCCATTGTTGTGCCTCTTACATGTTTGTAGTGTTTTCCATTGAATTCTAGGAAGAGGTAACGAAGCACCAGTTCTGTTGCGTTTATCAAAAAAATTGATATATTTTGAAGACAGAAGCACGACTGTGTTATGCAACAGCATATCTCGGAGGGTGACCAATCCTTCTTCAATTGGGATGCTAGGATATAATGATTCCACATCGAATGTTACCAATAGTGAATTCTGATGGAATGCTTCATTATTGATAGCTTCTAGCAAGGACAATGAATCTAGTAAATGATTTTGATGTTCTAATAAATATCCAGAAGCTTGAAATGGAGGAATTTTGACAATGGTTCGAGCATATAACCACGGGGAACATATTGGTCTTCCCACTGGAGGATTTGTTAGAGATAATGCTTATAACTGTTGTAATCGTGAGTTTCTAGGTTAACTATTACTGTTGTAATAGTTAGTTTCAACTATGAGTGTTGTAACTGTGAGTTTCTAGGTTTACTATTTTTARCWAATCAGATCCACTTGAGTCAGTGATCTGCATGCTATATATGTAACCCCCATTTGTTTGTTAAGCAATGAAAACGTTTTGTGTTGTGTGAATTAATTCTTCCAATTTTATCTGGATTCTTATGTAATTTCCACAAAAAATAAAGCAAACAAGCTTTAGCAAATTGAGGACCAACTTTTAAAATGAAATCCCTTCTTGCTCGTGGAAACTACTTTCTGAACCTGACTTTTAGACGCATCAACACTGCATATATTTCTTCACATGGAACTTTCGTGACTTCTACATAAACATCGATGTCTGATAATTGTCAAAAACCCTCTGCAATATGTACATAGGCCAAATAAACCCCATAGTAGCACAGAATACAGAGATCAATGTTATTAATTAAAACTGGACACATTATGTATAGAAGGACATTTGAGGGACAGTTGCATATAGTTACAGACAGTTACAGTTACGTGGATAGTTTAATATCACCGCCGGATTAGTTAAATGCCAGATTAGTTATGTGGTGATGGAAAGAATCTTTACCTCTTCAGTGACATGTGTATTTTTTTATTTTTACTCTTCCAAATTACAAGTTGTCTGACATGTAGGTTGTTCTGGGTCATTGTCATCTTTGCTTTCATAAATTTACTCCTATAGAATATTTTTTATTTTTCGAAATCATTCTTGGTAATTTTCTTGTCTGAAAATCACTACTCTCACAATTGATACTAATAAATACATTGTAAACTAATCTCAGTAATGAAATTCCACTTTCACAATTAAAAAAAATCTCACAACACTTTCGACCTTGGCTACCTTCAACCTTGACTGCTCTGTAGACTGCTCACAGTGGCTCCCGTACACAAGCACAGTGACTGGACGCTGGAGGGCCTTCGGGCACTGGCTGGTCGGCTTTAATCAATGCGATGAACAGATGTATGAAATGTTGCCACAATCTCCAGCTATGCTCCTCCAAATCTGGTAGAATGTACACAGCCGGCTCCTCCAAATCTGGAGCTGCTTCGCCAATGTTTCACGCCCTCTCACGCAGGGACACAAACGCAGACATAAAATATACGCAGCCACTCAAAATAATATGGAGTTTTAAAAAAATGTGGTTAAAAAAAAAACCGTGGCTCTGATACGCAGACTTTTGAGGGACAGTTGCAGACAGTTACAGTTACGCAGATTGTTGAACATAACCGCCAGATTAGCTAACACAATATACTTATCTTTGTCCAGAATTACCTGGCCCCTATTCTTATCTGCTGGTTTGATCACTATTGGTAGTGAATGCAGCTTCCTCAACGCACCCAGATGAATATTTGAGAACCGTGGTCTATGCTGAATAGTAATTGCTGCAAAATGTTCTTGCAGAGTATGGAGGCCTGCATTAAGACCATGTTCCAGCTCTGAAAAACTACCTGGTGGGTTCCAAGCTGAATTAGAAATTCTGAAAGGATCATAGTGGTCAGATCGATCTTCAGCACAGAAAACTTGTCACTTAAAAATGCATTTCAATCTACAAATCTTGGAAAATGCATTGAATTCTTTCAAGATAGCCTCCGGACTCATTGGAGGCGGACATGGAATGTATTTGTGACCAAGACCTAATAGCTTTGTTTGTTTGTATGAGAGACACATCTCAGAAATATTATGAATGGCCATGTTGGAGATTCTTCTGTCCAACTAAGATGGTGTCATTTTACCCAACAAAAATAATAAATAGGAATTTGGATCTAGCATTGGCCACCAATATATTTTGTGTTTTCTACTTAGTTTTGATGATTTCTTCCACCATGTTGCTGCGGTGGAGGTCGAGACTGGGAGCGTCCACAAAGAGGTGTTTGATTTGCACCTGTTGATATTCATTGCACGACAAATGGAGCCGGAGCCATCTCCAAGCCATTCGTTTCTGAAAAATGGTTGTTGTTGAAACCCGATTGCCCAACTGCACATGGCGTGTTCATGTTCCATTTCATTTTGTTTCGCCACCATGTGCCCACTCCATTTTTTTAGTGTTGTTATCTAGCTTGCATTTGTGTAATGGGTCATTGTTGTTGTTGAGGTGGCATACGAGGTAGAGTTATTGTAATCTCAATGGGTGACTGTAGCAAACCTTTAATCTGAGCAAGATGGTTAGACAGCACATCATTGAACTGATTTTCCTGTACCTTGGTCGATTTGGCCACTTCTTTTTGCATCAGACGTGATATTACTTCTTCCCTTAGTGGGTGGTGGACTTGTTTAGCTGCATCCTCTTGAGCAAAGTTACAAGCAAAATGGGATGCCATTCTTGATGATCGCTTATCCACTTGTTTTGTGAAAAACATGTTCACTTGGCGATTGTAGGAAAGCCAAACTTGGCGGACCCATTTGTCAGCTACTACATTCCCTCTAATGGAACCAACAATAGTCGAAAAATCTGTGTTATCAAATGATATCAAAAGGAGAATAATAAATTATATTATTAAATTAAGTTACGTACCCAAAAAGGGATAACATATTAACTACAAGGGATAAGATATTAAATAAAGGGGATAAGGGGCATTGACGGGAAATGATAAGAAGGTAATAAATGGGTTAGGTAGGGAGTAAATGAGGCGGGGAGTCGGTGAAGGAGGAATATGGAGGGGAAGGAGGTGGACGGGAGGTCATTCTACGGGGGGGATAAGCGATTGATTTTGGGGGCTGGATTTGCAGAGAGGAGTGAAATTTTGGGAGTGGGATTGTATCAGTCAGGCACCGGGGTTGCTGGAGGTTTTGGGCACGGGGGCCAGGATATCCATATGATATCCTGGAGCTAGGAAGTTACCTAGTTGGCAGGGAGGAACTAGGTTTTTGGGCAGTGTTTTACATTGCAGCAGCGGTCAAAAAAGTAAAGGACAAACGGAGGGTTATTAGCATCAGGTTCAGGTATTTAAAATTATGCAATTGTTTTTAATCTCTTATAAAATTTTAATATTATTGATAAATTTGTAGGCGAATGTGCTAAATGAAATAAATTCTTGAATTTTACTGCTATGTTGTAAAATAAATGGTTGTTTAATTTATTCGGCCCCTACACACCGGTTTGTCTCCTAGACTTTCAATTGTGGGCAAACTACCTGATTGGATTTCCTCAACATTTTTTGTGATTTCGAGGTCATCGTGCAATTCATTATGCTCTGCAAACTACTCATGCATATTGTTGTTTTTAAGTTTTTGTGGTGAGGAGTTCCACATGTGTTGTTCGGATAATCCACAGTTGGTGTCATTTCGTCATCGACGTTTCGAATCCGAATCAGGATTCATCATCAGGACTAATCGTGCATAATTATCGTTTCATCAAAAGTCTTTGAACGCTTTTTCTTGGGAGGGATCTTGAATATTAGCTCTTTCTTTACAGTTTTATGAGGTTGACTTGACTCTCCAGTGAGTCTGGCAGTCCGACTCCTTGTCATCCTTGGTGGAGTAGGTGTCACTAAAACTCCTTTGTTTCTCTATGCTTTAGGATTCTTTAGGCTCAAGATAACCTAGAAGTCTTCATCCTCTTTTTCAAACTTAGGGTTGACTTCATTCGTACTTGATTCCCTTTTTTCTTCCTCTGGTTCTTCTTTAGGTTCCTCAGCTTCTCCACATCCTTTTTTGGCCTCCTCAAACTTTTCTTCATCCCCTTCAGGTTTCTCTTCAACCTCTTCACACTATGTCCCTGCATCCTCATGCTCGGGTTCATTTTATTCTTTTCAAACTTCCTCGAACTAGTTTTGGGCTATGAAGTCCTCCCAGGTGTCATTTTGCGTTCTGAGTTCCTCCAAAACTAATAGTTTCACAAGACCATGATGATGCATATTCCACTCCATCATTCCAGTGTAGACTTTCCTCTGTGTCGTGGCCACCATCTTAGTCAACAATTTCCATAAAAAGTAAGGCAGGTTAAGCCTTTGTCCCTTAAAATGCAATAAGAGCCTGATATAGTAAGGGAGTGTGAGGCTCAAACATCCCTCACATGTAATATACTTATGTACCATGATCAATAGATTTCAATATATCCCTTTCAACAGGCATCATGATGTCCCTTTAGACCACTTTGTCTTAATGCTAGCTGGCTTCAAGAATGGATTCCAACTCAATTTATCTATCTACCTTCTCTTGAACCAACATTCACCCTCTTAAGGGAGCTTTTTTTCCTGCGCAATAGAGTCCTCTGAGATCGTGAGCTCCAAATCCCTAATGACTTCCTTTCTTCCATCAAATCCTAATGAGAATGCCTTGGTAACTTCTAAGTTGTGTATGTTTTTTATCCAAGTGGATACTAGTGGCCACCCACCTATTCCAATTGGCTCATCTTGATAGTTTTTAGTTCAACATGTTTCTCTATAATGATGATATTTATTTGTAATTGTGGGTTCTGCACTTCCATGGCTGTCCTAAATCCCTACATAGCATCCAAGTGGATATTGGTAGCCTCCCACCTATTCCAACTGACTTATTTTGGAAGTTTTTATGTCAGTACATCTTTTTGTACTTCCAGGGTCATTTTGGGGTCCTAAATACTGTTTTTTTGGCTTTCCATAGTCAAACTATAGATAGAGTTAGATTTTGATGACATAATGTGTAGTTCTTGAAAAGACCTTTCCAACGGGCTATCACATGCCTAAAATGGAGGTTGTATGCAAAAGTTACGACCCCGAGAAGTTGAGGTACCAACTTACCCATCAGGACCCACATAACTTTTAGTGTTTCATCTCCTAGGGTCAGTTTTTGGGTGTCTACGGTTTTGGAATTCATGAGTAATGTTAAAAAGGCCTATGGAGCCTCATTGTAATCATTCTTCTCACATGGATGCACATAGCAGCCACATCTCTTCTTAGAGATAGCTACCACCATTCGAGCAAGTTGTTTTCAATTCTGTAGTTTTACAGTTACAACCTATTTTCTTTATTCAATATAAGTTATTGTTCACTGGATATATGTTGTTGTTCTTCGTATCTATGTGTTATTGATGGGTGTTATATATGCATTAAAAAAGACACTAAACTACCCTCAATTAAATTGTCAACACGGGGTAAGTAAACTTAGAGTTGTAGGCTTGTAGAAAAATATATGCCAAAGGTAAAAGGTTGGTAGGAGTATAGTACTAAGGAAAACAACTATCTAATGCTAATCTACTCAAGCAAACCTATCTAATGAGCAAACCCTACTAAGCAACTTGAAACTAGGTAACCTAAGTATTCTTTGGGCCAAGGATCGATGGACGGTTCTAAGAAAGCAAGTAAAAACCCTATGTAAAGCAAACTAGTTCAGAACAATAAGCAAAAGCAAACTACTAAGCATAATAAGAAAATGACAAAGGAAAACTTATTTAAAACTTGCCAACCTATATTCAATGAGTAACTATCCTATGAAAGCAAATAAATAAGCAAGTAAGCAAAAGCACCTATCTAACCTATTAAAGAAAATAGACAAGTAAGCAAAGACACCTAGCTAACCTACTAAAGAAAAAGACAAGTAAGCAAAGACAACTAACTACTGCAAGTAAAACTTTTCATTGAACAACTATCTAGCCTAAGAGGCAAGTGAACTAAATGCCTAATGCAAAACTATTTCTAATGTGTGAAAGGAAATCTAAATGCTCAATGCAATGCATGAAAGGAAATCTATTCTATTGAAAGCAAGAAGAACTATCAACTAATTCTTAATCTATAATAAGCAAACTGTCATCTAATCTATCAAAGCAAAGTCTATCTATCTGACAGCAACAATGGAACTTTATTCTAATCTATGAAAGCGAGAAACTACATCTATGAAAGCGGGAAAACTATTTCTTTTAACCTATGACAACTCAAATACAATGTCCGTGGTTGTGTGAATGTCTCCGGTGTCGGATGATATCTCGATGACACTTAACAACAAAGGACAACTCAAGTGGTATAAGCTCAACACTAGTTTCAATGGAAAAATGAAAAGTATGGATTAAACAATCTAAGGAGAGTTTAGCCACGATAGAAAGAATGTTAAATACCCTGTATATTCATGTATAAACCATTAACATCATAATGATATCATCATTATACTTCTACACTATGTAAGTAAAATTAGATTTAACCATTAACTAAGAAATGTAATTGCATTTTAATTCTAGGAAAGGAAATTGCGTGAAATGAAACTATGTTATGTCTATTCTGCTATTCAAATTGCAATAAGGAAATGATTAACTATTCAAACTGAAATGAAATCTATACATCCATCAAAATCCTTGTCAAAGAAAACGCAAGTAAAAACTCTATTCCATTCTAATTAAAATTTTGTTTTAAAATTATGTTTTAAACTCTAACTAATCTATTTCAGCATACATAAATTCTAATTTATTATTTAATCGCACGGGGGTTAGTGGCTTAAGCTTAAGCTTGTCTATACTAACTAAGAACTCATTGCATACTAACAAAACTCCTTCATATTAACCTGCAAAAGGAAACTAACACAATTATACTATAACAACAAACTAATTAACATAATAAAAATGCATGTACAAGAAAATGAAGAAAACAACTAAACTATGAAATACATAAACAACAGAAAGACGGTAACCAGACTGTTGGTGGGCCCCCCAGCAAGTCGTGGCTACTTCCTAAAATCCAACCACGAACTCAGCAACTAGAATTCACCATGAAAACTCAAAAATGTATTTTTGGCATAATCTGACAATGTAAAAACTCAAAACAGAGAAAAAACGAATTTCTCTCTAATACACTGGATCTTCTACTTGGTTAACAATCTTATATCATCCTAGTGGTATTTATAATGTTTACATGCCAAGTGGTCGACCACAGGAGGTTCAAACCACTTCTAAAATTGGCAAATTTCATTAATGGTGCCCTAACTGCCGAAACTGAGTGAGCCAATAATCGTCTTCTTTGGACAACTCAAATCGAGTTGTCTTGAGCTTAGTAGCTAGAGGGGGTGATCATGAATAAAACCCATGTGCCCAATTTGTCCATCACTAGCCGCCAATGCCATCACTGCCAACTCGCCTTGCGTTTTTGTGCAATACTGGGTGCCGGAACGAGTGTCGGATCGAGTGCTGAAACAAGTGTTGGAACTATAAACATGGTGTGTTTTGCCCTGTAACAACAGAAAAACATGAATTAACTCTTGGAAATCATAGAACATGATGAATTACACTTGATTTAATCATTAAACATGAATTACACGTACCTTATGCCAATCATACCATCTTATCATCAAATTCTCCAAAAAGACCCTTCAAAAGATGAAAAACACATATATACATATGGAAAAAGTGTATAATAACCGTCATGAAAATGATCATATCTCGGGCCTAACATTACCCCCACACCTAAGATTTTGCAGGTCCCACTGCAAACAAAAAAGAAATTGCCCTTTATGACTAAACTTGCGAAGGAGGGGGTGGATTAGCTTTAAAAGCTTCTCCCTCTTGCTCGAGAGATTTTGACTTAGGCTTTTTTTGATGTTTCAATTGCATCCAAAGACTATTATTGGTGGTAGTTAATATCATCAACTAACGCTGTAGAGAATTCATCTTGGGTTGTAAGACAATCATTATCATGGCGTAAATGACAACTTAGTGTTTCATGCTCTCTAAGTTTGCACTGGAGGGTTTCGATTTTTTGGAGGTTGTTGATGACATGTAAGGAAGACTTGAGATGTATATTATACCCTTGATCCTTTAAACCATGCAAAACAACAATTTTACCTTTGCAAAATTAGTTCCAAAAGTGACTTCGCATAAGCGCAACAATTCTGGCTTGGTGGACTTGTGAAAAATAGGTATCAAAGTGACACCTATAACTACAATACAGTAAAACCTGTGTAAAACATGGAGAGACATTTTTTTTTTTTAATATTTTCTTGACAAAAACCTTTCTTGGTTTTCAAAAATTCACTTTCATTTGTTAGGAAATCATGAAACGAAAACTTGTATAAAACAGGAAAAACTGAGTATTTTATTTCCTGAAAAACTAGGCCTCTAAGAGAATTGAATATATCCAAAACCATAATGTATATTTAGAAAATAAGAGAGGTTATTGTTTGTTAATATGTCCTTGATAAAAACCTCTATTGGTTTTCAAAAATTCCTTCCCTATTGTTAGGAAAACACAAAATGAAAATATGACTAAAACAGGAAAAAAACAGAGTGTTTTATTTTCTAAAAGCACAGGCCTATAAGATGATAGAATATATCCAAAACCATAATGTATATTCAAAAACTGAGAGAGGTTATTGTGTTTTTGTATGTTAGGAACCAAAACCTCCTACAAGTTTCAAAATCACTTTCTCATTGGCTCAGAATCCCAGCTTGAATTTGGTTACTCAAAAACTTGCAGAAGCGCTAGCAGAAATGCAGCGTGGTCTTTGATAGGAATTTTGGAGGCCTTCCTAGAGGAATTTTTGGCTGAAAGTGGTATGGGTAGAAATTTTATGATGTTTGCTACACAATGGGACCATCAAGAACTGCAAATGCCTTCTCCAAACCTCTAAAAAACTAACTTGAAGTCAAGTTGTCCAAATGTGCAGAAACCCTCCTGTAATGACTGTATTTGGGGGATTTCTCTCAAAAAATAAAACATGTGCATACAATGAAGGAGGTTTTTGTTTCTTGGTCTATTATTGACAAAAACCTCTTTCACTTTTGTCAAATTCATCTTCCTTAATTCATAAATCAATTTTTAAGTAGAACTTTGACTAAGACAATCATTTGAAAAATTATGAAATGGAATGATGACATAACCATGATGAGAATTTATGACCTTGGATGAGTGCAGGGAGTAGTAATGACACCTAGACACACCAATGAAAATTTTACAACCAAGATATGTCAAATTGTATTTGAGAAGTTTATTTTGAAAATATAACAATTTGACCTAATAACCCTATCAATCACATGAAAGAGTAAATTTGATCACTGGTGACTGACAGAACTGACAGATACTAACAAAAGGCTTGGTTTGTATTGGTAGGCATGGTGAACATGAGAATTGTTATTGTCTGTCATCAATATGTAACAATTCAAACAACTGATCCTCTTTTCATAAGCTTGGAATACAAATGGCAGTAAGTATTTAGCAGTTGTAATCGTTCTATATTTGTCACAAAGAGTAGTTAAGTATAAGCAGTATTCTATAGAATAAACACATAAAAATGCACAGGAGCTTATAAAACACACAATGATGTCAGCAGTATATAATTTAGCGTACCAATACAAACAACTGCTGATATAATATCCCAAGACTTTGTAAAATGACAGTATGACGGAATTTTGACAGAAATCCTACTTCCTCTTCTCATTGGTTTGCTATAAAAATGGGCAATGCTTAGCATTTTTAGATCAGGAAAACTCCCCCCAGACCAAAGATATGGAACATCCTCATGCCATGAATTAGCAATAGGCTTCTTGGTATTTTTTCCCGATGAGGCTGCAGGGGTATCAACAAGTTTCTCCGATAAAAGAATAGCTTGAGCATGAGGGTTTGGGTGGAGTAACAGTCCCTAGATCAAGAGTCTTCTTGCTAGTCTTGATTGTAAGATGAGGGTTTGAAAATTGGTAAATGAACTCATCCCACGTTTTCTCCTGTTTTTTCCAAMTCGGCTAAGACAAGTAGTTTGATAAGGCCGTGGTGAAATAGGTTGTTATGGGGATTGGTTACATGCTTCCTCACTTGGGAAGACATCTTCTCTAGACTCTTCAAGAAGTAAAAGGGAAAGTTACAATGGCTTATTGAACTGAAAGTGAGCTAAAAGATGAAATATCTACCTTCACATGTAATCAATCTGTTGATGACTATGAGAGGGTTGATTAGCTCCTCTTTTATCCACTCCTTGGAGTATCCCTTAGCTCCAGAGATGCTCTGAAATTCATATTTGAAAACCCTATTATAGCTTGCTCTTGGCAACTGGTGGTGTTTAAATCATCGGTTCCAACTCTTTGGATCTTTGTGGTTGAGGCAATTGATTCCTTAGAGGCCACGAACATAGTGAATAGGAGTTGAGGCATGCTAAGAGTGTACGATTGTTGATTTTGCCACCATGCTCACTCAATCCACTTGCATATAACATGTAATGTCAAACCTACAATGAACAACCTGTAACAAAACTGTAATGTCAAACCTACAATGAACAACCCGTAACAAAAATAAACCAACAGAGTGGTCTGTTAAGGACATATACAACAATTTATAGCACACAAGAGTTTAGTACTTCAAGATAAAATGATTGCTGATGTAATAACTTGTATCATGAAAACAATACATGAATTTTTACAAATATTTACTTCTTCTAGGCAATGTTATCATTTGTAAACTCCTGAACCCCTCCCCCACACCTAAGTATTGTGACACCTCACAATCAAAAGTATAGGAAACCAGTCAGTATCCCCCAATAGTCGAATATTTATAGTATGTCAAGTGTAAAGATAAAATTTCACAGATTGGTCTGACGAGACGGTTAGAAGATGGCCCCACCTATATGATAAGAGATCCTATATATAGACAAGAAGAGATAGGCAAGAGAGTTTCAAGATAGTCTTAGAGTTATTTTCCAATGGCAAGTGTATGAGATTCATTAACCTTAACTTAACCACACACACTTCATGTCAGCTTTGTCTGCAAGTAATGTCGTACATCAAGACACGTTATTATTTATTTTTGGCAGATTACCATCCTCGCTAGGTAGAATGCCCCGCTGCCAACAAGCTTGTTCAGTACTCTGACGGGTTTACCTAGTCATACCATAGGTCGGTACCCACTGCCAGCAGACCTGTTCAGTATCCTGGCGGGTTAGCCTCTTAAACCCTCTGAGACTGGCCCTCCATCCTTTAATATTTAGTATAAGATTGCTTATGCAAGAAGATGGGGGAACATCTCTGAAAATAACTTTTTCTTTCTCTTTTTTTCAATTGGAATGGTATTTATGTTAAAGGATGACTTTCCGTTATATTACTTAGTGATTGTCTCGATGTAAGGGGTACTTAATCGGACGTGGCCTACCTAAAGATATGATATAATCAAGCTATTTAGTGTGTAGTGGATGGTACCATTGAGAAAGAACAGAAAGGTATCTCTAGGCTCAACTCACTTTCTTATTTTGTAATTATTGTGATGTTTTCATGACTAACCGCGAATTAGACCTCCTTGTTACTCTTTGATAAATACACTTGACTCACTTACTCAGGTTTCTTGGAAAAATTGTATGAGAGACCTCTAAGCTTGATGGTTACGGTGTCACTTCCTTATATAGTGGTGAAGAGTTTCAAGAGCAACTGCTTTTTAAAATGCCTTAAGAACAAGAAGATGAAAATCTTTGCAAAGACATGGCTAACTAAAACAAGTCATTATTCATTTGATAGTTAGCAGACAACAAGGTTCAAGTATAGCAATGTTTTGAAGAAAAAATCTTCTTTTATATTTCCTTGAACTATCTACTCCTGGTGAGATAAATACCTATAGAGATCTCTAAAACTGTTTGCAAAAACCACACTCTAAAATATAATAAACTAATGAGATCAATTAGATCAAGTCATAGGAACATGTATCTCATAGTTCTTAAAAAAAAATTGTAAAATGAGGTTGCATTAAACTCTAAGCTAAACTAACAATATGCAGCTTTTATTTACTATCCTACCCTACCTAAAAAGAAAAGGGAAAATACTTATTCAAGTGTAAGAGTTCTTCCAATGTAACCATGTGCGGAGCAAGATAAGAAACATACTCATATCCATATATGAAAAATTTATCGCAGTGATTACCTAGATATGAAGAACCAACCAACCTACTTGTTTTGGCATCAGAAGGTGTTGAAGAAGAGAATAGTATTATGGCCTGATGACCTCTTGAAACCAAATTTCAATGTAATCTTGATGTTTATCAACAGTAATTTCTATGCTCTCCTTCATCATGCTATGCAGATCCTCTTCTTCTTGATGATTGATTTCTGAAGTATATGAAGGATCTGTTGAGGTGGATGTTGAGAAATCCTCAATCTTAGGTCTTAATGATTGCTCTCCACTAGATGTAGTCCATAATTTTTCAACTTCCTTCGCATTTTGGCAAGGAAAAACATTTTTTAACTCATAGGACCTTGACTCTTTTAATATTTTCGGAGAGGTAGACAAGTTCTTGGCTATTGTCAAGATGCGTTCTCCCTGAAAAGAACAAATCCCGACTACTGCTAGGATTTGAGAAAGTTCCCTCAGGCTAATGGTTTCTTCTGAGTACATCTTTCCATTTATTAAAAACTTGGTTCACACAAAGATGATGTCCAAAAAGTTAGGATCTCCTGATGGTGGTGTAAAATCAAAGGTTGTATTGTTTGGTTATGTGGAAGGCTCGAGTGGTCTTGCCTCCTGTCCCAATACTATTGTTGCTTCATTTTTTTTTGTTCTATAGTGCTCCCTGTTTTAGTCTCTTTTAGAGACTGCTTTATCTCTTTGGGTTGAGCTAGCTCCTATTTTTCGGTATTTTTCTGCGGACCTTATGAGTGGAATGTTCCTTCCCCCAAAGAGATCAGAAGGAACCTTGTCTGAAAGGTCTGATTTAGATTTAGTGTATCTACCTTGTGGGTCTCTAGGCCTATTCATGAAAGAAAGAAAAAACAAAAGAAAAATCTACCATTTGGTTTCTAGGTCTATTCATGAAAGAAAACAAAAACAAAAAGAAAAATTGACATTGGGTTTGGGGGAACCTGCTATAGCAGATGCACAGGTTCTTACCTCTCGTCTTAAAGTTCCCCCGCCACCAAGCTAATGCTAAGGTCTAAGGATGATCTATTTCCTGACTACTTCTTACCTTAAGACAACTCCCCAGCAACGGCGCCAAAATGATGGGTGTTATATATGCACTAAAAAAGACACTAAACTACCCTCAATTAAATTGTCAACCCGGGGTAAGTAAACTTAGAGTTGTAGAAAAATATACGCCAAAGGTAAAAGGTTTGTAGGAGTATAGTACTAAGGAAAGCAACTATCTAAGGATAATCTACTCAAGCAAACATATCTAATGAGCAAACCCTACTAAGCAACTTGAAACTAGGTAATCTAAGTATTCTTTGGGCCAAGGATCAATGGACGGTTCTAAGAAAGAAAGTAAAAACCCTATGTAAAGCAAACTAGTTTAGAACAATAAGCAAAAGCAAACTACTAAGCATAATAAGCAAATGACAAAAGCAAACTTATTTAAAACTTGCCAACCTATATTCAATGAGTAACTATCCTATGAAAGAAAATGAATAAGCAAGTAAGAAAAAGCACCTATCTAACCTATTAAAGAAAATAGACAAGTAAGCAAAGACACCTAGCTAACCTACTAAAGAAAAAGACAAGTAAGCAAAGGCAACTAAATACTGCAAGTAAAACTTCTCATTGAACAACTATCTAGCCTAAGAGGCAAGTGAACTAAATGCCTAATGCAAAACTATTTCTAATTCGTGAAAGGAAATCTAAATGCTCAATGTAATGCATGAAAAGAAATCTATTCTATTGAAAGAAAGAAGAACTATCAACTAATTCTTGATCTATAATAAGCAAACTGTCATCTAATCTATCAAAGCAAAGTCTATCTATCTGACAGCAACAATGGAACTTTATTCTAATCTATGAAAGCGAGAAACTATATCTATGAAAGAGGGAAAACTATTTCTTTTAACCTATGACAACTCAAATACAATGTTGGTGGTTGTGTGAATGTCTCCAGTGTCGGATGATATCTTGATGACACTTAACAACAAAGGACAACTCAAGTGGTATAAGCTCAACACTAATTTCAATGGCAAAATGAAAAGTATGGATTAAACAATCCAAGGAGAGTTTAGCCACGATAGAAAGAATGTTACATACCTTGTGTATTCATGTATAAACCATTAACATCATAACGAGATCATCATTATACTTATACACTATGTAAGCAAAATTAAATTTAACCATTAACTAAGAAATGTAATTGCATTTTAATTCTAGGAAAGGAAATTGCGTGAAATGAAACTATGCTATGTCTATTCTGCTATTCAAACTGCAATAAGGAAATGATTAACTATTCAAACTGAAATGAAATCTATAC
>ML807455.1:36790-53416 GCA_009831015.1 Picea engelmannii | reverse complement strand
TGTCATGTGCACGGGACTTTTAGTTCCCCGATCCCCGACTCTGCGGGATCTATCGACACGTGTCCCTGCTGACGGACGGTTCTGATCCGGTCGGGAAATTGCGGATCGCGGTTCCTGCATGCAAGAATTTCTTATCTTTAAAAAACTTCGATTTTTCCCCTCTACACACTCGGGGTTAACCTTGGCGTAACTTCCAGAGATCTAATGGCTGACGAGATTTCGTCGATCTCCTCTGTAATATTTTGGCCATTGATTTTCTTTGAGGATGGCTAATGACTGCTGAAGATAAAACTTTGCCCGCTCGCTTGCTTGACTTGCTGCTACAAGATGGGATTATCTCGCGATATGCTCAGGTGCTTCCGGTGCAAAATGCAGACCTGGGTATGCCTAATCCCGAGACAAGAAAAATCGCTAACACCTATTATTTATAAACTAATGATATATAATACTAGTAGGTGGGACCCCCTTGTATATTGGAGGATCAGGTTGTTATTTGATATTTATGTTGTTGTTCGACACTGCTTACAGAGTTCCACATGATTGATGATGAAATCTTGGTTTTATTTGCGACATAATGGCAGATGGATAATGCATGCTATGTGTGGGTTTCATTACTCTAAACTCTAAATTCCATGTCATGATGGCTTATGTCAACTGTTATTACAATGCTATTGGTGCCATGAGTTATTAAATGTTACACCTGCACAAGACACATGTTAGTCATAACAAAAGAAAGGGACCTATGAAAAAATTGAAGAAAGAGGAACTAAACTATGCTTACCATATTATATGCATTTGAAATTTAAAGAGGTTGATGTTAGTCCTAACTAGCAATGTTAGTGGCTATACGATGTTATTGAGTTATATGAAGGTGAATTTGATATACACTATGGTATTTTTGGCAATGGTTAATGTGATATCAGGTGGCGCATTTGGCAAACAATGGATGTTAGTTTCGATACAATGGATTAATGGAATGGGTTAATGTTGGTTGGCTAGCATGTACTACGTAATTGAATGAGGAGAGGATGGAAGCGACGTGCATTTACAGCACATCACTCCATACCTCCCCCCATTGTTCATCACCCTAGCTTGGCTATTGTTCAATTGTTTTTCGCTATGGTTAAGCTCCGATATTCAGGCGAGGAGGGAACTACTCGACCAAGCTCGCATTTTTAAGCCTATTTGGTTACATGTATGTTTTTTTTTCGCCATCCATGAACTCACTCTGTTTATGAAATAGATGTTGGCTCGGTGATGTATTGGTCTATTATTTTCTTAAGGCTGGCAACTTTGTAAACTCATGGTGTTTCTCTGGAATAGTTGTTTGTGTGTTATTCGTTGCAAATGGAAAATTTGATGGTTGAAGTCACAATTTCATTGATTATTCTGTGTGATGGAAGCCATGAAGCCTCTCTGTTGTCTTTATGGGTTTTTGTTGGAGGGTTTCATTCGGTCCAGACTTGATGGTCGTCTCCACATAGTTTTTGTAACCATACCCAGACGTATTTGTTGTTATGGGGTTGTTGTGTTTGATTTTGAACCACCTTGGGTCATTACATATCGTTTTCACCTAGTTGTGGGCTCGTTTATGTTATTGGTTTATGTGCAATTGGTTATGATGGCTATTATGCCAAGAAGCTTTCTTTAGGGTTGGTTGTTATTTCATGGTTCTACTTTTATATCAGCATTATTCGGTTTTTTGGGGGAAAACCACGACGGTTATGCCCTGTTTGTTCTTGGTGTTATTTATTGGCCAGTAAGGAACTGTTGAGGAAAAGATATGAATTGATTATACTCAAGCATTTTCGGACTTTACTTGGCTAAATAAAAATAGACAGGAATATCACCCTATGTTTATAGCCAACAAAAAAAACATCCTAACTCACAAGTATTAATTACGAGTGCTTAGGCTAGTCTTTTATCAACAAAAAAAACTTGCTGGAAATTCACTTTTTATGTAATTTTCTAAATATATCAGTTGTTGAAATAAATTTAAGAACAGAAGTAAAGACACCAAGAGGATAATCAAGATATATGAGACATAAAGCAATCCTTTATTTCATTCCAATTCACCAAAGAGTCATTTCTTTACAAAATCTCATATAGAAATCTTGGACCAAAGTCAAACTTAGAAATACCCGATGAAACATACAAAAGGACCTCTGAAAAAAAACCAAAACTGAACTCTGAAAGTTGGATCATCTTGCCACAGATTATTTCCCACTCGACTCTGCACAATATCCTTTATCATTCATGAAAGTTAATTCACAAACAGACAAGTCTACACAGACTATCAAAGATAGATTAACACCTATGAAGAACAAGTGTCTGAATGATTTGATTCAGCCCTGAATATTGTTGTCTACAATAAGACCCTGATATCACAAAAGAGAATTAGGTTGCGATGAATATATGAATGAATGAAAGTTGAACTATCTCAACATAAACTCAAAGAGAAAACCTTAGCATGCTTGTGCTTCTATCCTCCCTTTGTCCCTCCCTTCCTCTTTGATTTTAACAAGTTAGAATTGGTTAAAGTAGTTAAACCAACTCATTAGTTAAGTTAATTAAAGACTCATCTAACTTTAGTTAGGGGGAAAGGTAATAATCATAATAAGGGTCATAAATAAATAATAACTAGTAGGTGGGACCCCTTGTGACTCCCTTTAGTTCATAATAATCATATCAATCATAACATAACCATTAGTTAAGAAAACACACCTCCTTGTGTCTCCCATCAATATATTTACTTTTCACAATTTTAGCTCATGAAATTTGAAATTATCTTCAAAAATAATACTCATATATCAAAAATAAAACATGTTGTCCAAAGATCCATGAAGTCAAATGTAATAAAACAATAGATAATCATAAAACTTAAAAGCCATGTTTCCCAGTATGTGATGTAACTTTTCCTTGGTTCCTGTTGTCACTTCTTGATTTTCCTGAATCTGCCTTAGGTTGTGCAGAGCCTTTAGGCTTACTCTCGCTAATAACGTGGGAACAATCATCCCTCAAATGCATCCGTGAAGACATGGATTTGTCAGAGTCATTGGAGGGTTAGGAAGGGGCAGCAGTGGTTTTTCCTTTATCAAGTGCATGATGGGCTTCAGTCTTCAATCTCTTGCTAGCATGGGAGGATTGCACTGGCGAGTGGTTAGGGGCATCTCAGACAATGGGGTTAACCGGCGGAGGAGGAGGCAAAGACAATTTGGGCCAACCACGATATTGGGAGACTGTCGGGTGTAAAATCTCCTACCATCCATCATTTTCAGGGACCTCAGGCTATAAGGAGACATGAGGAGGTACAGGGATACCAGGGGCTTGTTGGTCTTGGAAGGGAGACCTTTTCAGCCTAGTTTGGACTATTCCCTACCCAATACAATTAAAGAATCCTACATGAAACAATTGGCCAAGCTCTTCTGAATCAGCATCAAAATGTATGGAGAACCTAGGCCTTCTTGGGCCTCGGTTCCAATTACCTCTACCTCTATTACCTCAGCCATGGATTCCATGACTGAAAAAATTCATCATGCATGCGTGATCAATTAGAAAATAGTATTTTAAATAACCATGCATGAAAACTCTTAAAAATATGAAATAGATTTGGCTCAGAATGTATCAGACTCATGCAATCCAATCCATACAAATTGTTTTACTATTAATCAACGAGCAGGGGGGTGAAACAGGGTCCTGGGATATGTAAGGGGTTTGTAATGAGTGAAAATATGATATAATGAAAGGGAAGAAGAAATGGTCACTACTCAATGACAAAAACAATCAATTTTTAAACAACCAATAAAACCTCATTGTTATTTACACAAGACACTGCCACTTTCATCCAATTTAACACAAAATTTCCCTTGACTGTAATCAATCTCATAGCAGGGGGTGAAAGAATGAAATGGGAAGGTGATAGGATTTGTAATTAGCGGAAAATGATATAATGGGAGGGGAAGATAATGATTATTGTTCATGAGATTAATCAAGTGATCCATAAAACATTCTGCATTTTAAAACAATTCACGGACAATACCCAATTACAATCTGTAGGCATCAACATCAACTACCGCCATGTATTTCTTCAATCCACAACTATACCCAAAAGTCATGTTTTCAAAATAATAATGAAGTCACTATTACTGCAATCGAACCCATCAAAATGCAATGATATCCATTCACATATATATGCAGTAATCAAAATAACCAAGATCAGATTGTCATGCCCGAAAGACAATTAATCATACAAGCAACAACCACCATTTAGATACCAGTTTTGCAGGAGTAAATTGCCCCAGGAAATGAAGTCCTACCACTGTAAAAGAAAACCAATTCAACCCGACTTAAAATTTGAGCCATCTATCCAACACGAATGTCATCGACAACTTGTTGGTTTCAACAAGTGATCGATTGCAATAATAAACATGCTTAAAAACTTATGTGGGTGCCCCTGAGTGTGAAAAAAAACTATCCATATTATACACAGTGCGCAGCTAACACAACTCCACGGTGCAACATTTCTTCTTGACACATCAAACACACAGCCACGATAAATAACTCAACATATCATGCTAAGCTATAAGATTGCTTGGATTTAGTCACCTGTGATCAACTATGTTGTGCGCACTTAGGTCTATACAACCAACAAGCATAAAGATGCAGGGGATATACTTTCCATAGTTATCCAATTCAGTAATCATTCAGCCCCAAAGAAAATCATAGTTACTATGCCCATTATTTACTTTGCAAAACACCATACATAGAACATGACATGTGTGAACAACACCAAGCATTCGCAACCAATGTCAGCCATCATCCAAATCATCATAAGTGAAAATACCAGTGACTGTATATCAAACCACAATTTTCCATTTTTGTAAAAGAAAAATAATCAATCAAACAAGCTGTAGCAACGGCGTGTACCCTCGCATCGAATCGAAATAGGGAAAAAAACTTCTTCACTAATAATACTGAGTTATTTGACACAAGGAAGGTAACTGTGAACTTTAGAAGTGTAATTGGCACTGTAAGTTTTATCGCTATCCTCACAGAAGCAGTAACTAAATGTCATACCAACATGATTTCCATACAACCAATGGTGATTCTGCATTCAAAGTAAATGACCACAATAATCCGTAGCAACTTGACATGCCCGAGAGTCTTCCTACGAAACTCTAAACCAGAGGTTTAAGGGTTTTTCTCCGTAGCCATCACAGGAGGAACAGATCCAATTTATTGTAATAGTGAAACTTCGAAACCAGAGGTATACACACACACAGAGATATGAGTCATTTGTGGAAAGGTAACAATACATGGCGAGGGGGGGAAAAAGAAGGGCGAGGCTCTTATTCAGTCGGGCAGTTTAATCAATGCACACATGGTATAACCCTCGTGTTCTTCATCCAATTACCACAGTACTGAGGAGGAGACAGGGTCAAGTTAAGAACAGAACACTCAATTCGTGACCCTTAGTAGTGGAAATCAAATGCCAAGGTGAAACATAACATCGTGACGTAGAAATACTTTCGACCATTAAAACCCAGGAAGGCCAGAGACTGGATATGGTGACAGTGCATGAAGAAATTTCCACCGAAGACTTAAACAAAAACCCTTTGACTGAACTAGTAGTAGCAGCAGGGAGTTATCACTAGGAAGACTGATAACTTCTACAAACTCAAAAATATTACAGGAAGAACCATCCATTTTTCATTCAAGAACCAAAATTACCCATAGTTGCAACACTTAGGAAAAGACAAAAATCCATACACTTGAGCCAATAATCATCTCATAACCAGAGTGCAGTCAAGAATGTCCAAAAAAAAGGACATACCTATTATTTGAAATCCTTAAGAAGAGCGGTGGTCGAGCAGTTTCACCCTGCTAAAATTCTGGAGCATAACACAACAGCAAGATCAAACAATAGCCTAAATAGGGTGGCAGCCAACGGGAAGGGTAAAGGTGACGTGCAGTAAATGCACGTCACCGCCACCCACATTACATTAACTCATCAGTACATGACAACCAGCCCTTCATTAAAACCATTAATTTAAAATCTGTGTTGGAATCCACATCAATTTCTTGCTAATTGCGCCATCCACATCGTATGTCCCATTTCTAACTTAACCATATTGCATGTCAACTATACAATCTAAGAGATCATGTATAGAATCATCACCAATACCGCGATTAACATCAATCTGTACCATAGCGTAATCACCATGCATATAGACTATATAACTCAAATAAAATCGCAAAGCCATTAACTTCCATGAGCCACCGACATTCATACCATATGTATATCGGCTACCAATTCCATTAACAAATGTATAACCATTACCATTATTACCCAATCAAAAGTGCCACCAACATTTCACACCATATGCACATAAAACATGTAATTCGATCAACATTTCATGACCATCTTCTTGTTAGCTAGGGTTAATTAATATCAACAAGTATTTTTGTGCATGTAGTATCGTTAGACCTTAGGATAGCTTCAAACTCTTCCCTTGCAATCATCTCTCATCTCCTTCAAATTATTTGCATGTGGTATTGCCGAATTAGGCCTCTTTTGCACTTGTTATAGTGTTTTTCCTTTCTCAAAATTGCCTTTCATATAATTTCACTAGCATGTTTGTTGTGCAGGTGCAAGAAGAAAAAATGCCATGAATAAATAGCAGGTTGTAGTAACATGAAGGAACAACATCTCAAAAGCTCAAATGATACCAACAACAACAATATCTCATCAACCATGTAACTTTGTAGCACATAAAAAAAATGAACAGATCTGACTTCAATAGTTCAAGGGGGTCCCACCTACTAGTATTATTTAGTATTATAATTAATAGGCATTAGCAACACTTTGCGGGCAAAAATACGTTGACGTTTTCAATCGTCAACAAACTGGCGACTCCACAGGAAAATTTGTTTTTAATGGATTTAGAACTCAGAACTCCTGGTTTCACACACCAAGAACAGTAATATCAAGAAGACATAACTTGAATGATTATGCAACGGGGTGAAGTGAGCGGGTTTAATGGAACGATGACCGGGAATTTGGGAATAACTCATGGAAAGTGTTAAGTATGAGGGGTTTTACCACTGTATGCATAATCATTTTACTGGAATATGTTCTTAACCTTCAAGGAGGGAAACTAAGAGACTTGATCTTAAGATCTAAATGGATGAAGAAATGGAAAGAAGAGCGGGAAATAATCAATTCCTTGTAAGACATCAGTGGAAATATGCAACAATTTCAAGGGCCCTTCCGAAGAGAAATCATAACAGTTGTGTAAGCTTGATTGTTATTGACTAACAATGCTTTGCAGGAGTGTCACTGTGGCAGAGTTGATCCAACATTCTATCTTGACCAAAAACTGAAAGTTGATAAGACAAAGATGCAATAGAAATAAAAGGCAGAAATTCAAACAACAACAATAAAAGACAGAATCAAGAAGCAGCAAACCATTGTCTCTGTAATCCCCTTAAAATTTTTGAGCTAGTGTCCAAGACAAAGGTAATCTGGAAATGACCCAATACTTGAAATCCTGGTGTAATTATCAGCCCCTTGACGCATACGATTAAATCATCAAGATAAGCATGGANAAACCATTGTCTCTGTAATCCCCTTAAAATTTTTGAGCTAGTGTCCAAGACAAAGGTAATCTGGAAATGACCCAATACTTGAAATCCTGGTGTAATTATCAGCCCCTTGACGCATACGATTAAATCATCAAGATAAGCATGGAAACTGACCAATTCATTAAAAACCGTGTGTATGGGCCTTTTAAAGGCAGTACTTGCCTCAAATAAACCAGAAGGCAAGAAGTTGTAAGACATAGTATCTCAATTTGTAATAAGAGTGGTTTTTTGAAAATTTACCCTTCCTACTTTGATTTGATTGTAACCAAACAAACTGTCAAGTAAGGGCTCCAACTGTGACTCTGCAACCTGTTGCAGAAACATTTCCATACTGAGAGGAGGGAAAGGGTTTCTCATGATTGCTTGTCTGAAAGTTCGAAGACTAATGCAGGTTCTAAAATTATCAGGGCTCCTCGAACCAGGTTCCCAATTTGAAACCCATTTAGGGTGGACTAAAAAGAACATTTCATTCCTTAAAAAATCTCCCTACTCCCTTCGAAAGGTTTCTTTCAGTGCAGAGTTAACAAGTATCTATTTTTGTTTAGCTAGTTTCATAGTATGTTGAACAAGACCTGGATCAAAACCACGAAAATCCATTTTAAACCAAGAAAAAACATTTTGAAATCCACCAAGCAAGTCGGAAAATCTCATATCTTATTCATTATAACCCCGGACATTTGTTGCAGATCCAGGTGTCCTAATGTATATGGAGATGGTTTAAAATACCTTCTTTTGTAACTCCTCTTCTTCCTGTTTTTCTTTGTTGCCTACAACACTCAATGAAAACGAACTCTCGAGAGGATTCAAGCCTTCAGGAATTTTATTATTTTCTACAAATATAATCTCCTCATGCTTGAGAGGTTCATTTTGGATGATAGGACAAATGATCTCATCCTAAGGGATGGCCTTCTAGAATTATTCATTCTCAGAAATGTATGGACGATGCAGAGTTTGGAAATCACAATCAGGCTAGTGAGTCAAGAATTATCAAGTAGGAAAGGTTGCAAAGACAGTTAACCGATCAGCTATTGAATTCAACTCCTTCCTAACATGAATGATGTTGAAAGATAGGAGGTTCGAGACAAGCATCCAAATAGTTTGAGTGTATTGTTCCACCAGCTTGTCGCTATGAGATCATGTCTTACATATTAGGTTCACAACAAGATAAGAATTTCCAAAAACTGAAAGGTGACTACAACCGTGATTAAGTGCGCTCTCAATGCCTAACAACAAAGCTTCGAACTCAGCGGCATTGTTTGAACAAGCAAACTCCAACCTGTATGACAGATTATGAATCTTTCCTGCAAGGGAAACCAAGATAATACCAGCCCTGTTACCTTCGCTAGAGTGTCAACCATCAAAGTGCATATGCCATAATTCATCATCTAAATCAATTCTTTCCAGAGGAATATTATCATCTTCAGCAAAGATCGAATATACTCCTACGTCTTCTTCGATATAGTTTACGCTAGATTTTGGAACACTCTCTATGTAGGGTGAAATTATTCCTTCTCTAAGGACTATAATGTTCTTACCATTCCAAGGAACGGATAAATGTGTTCCATCAAGTGAGAGGCATCCACTTGTTAGGGCTTTCCAATCTCTCCCCAAGATAATTGAATAATTTCTCACAAGCATATCAATCACTTGAATGTTGAGGGTTGTCCTTATCTCAGGATGAGCGCATAAAACCAAGGTTACATCTTTAATCTCGCCTATGGTTATTTGTTGTACACTATTATAGGAGAACATGCTTCTGGCATTTTCGTTTGTACAAGACAAGCCTAACTCTTCCATAATAATCTTCGACATGACACTTGGGCCTAAACCACCGTCAATGAGGCAACAATGGGAAATCTTATCCATGATCTTTACAAAAATATAAAAAGGGGGGGGGGGGTTTACAGGGTATCTAAAATTATGTACACCTACTTTATTTACAGAAGAATCTTCTTCGTCTACCTCTTCGGAAATATTGGCTACAACGGAATCTTTTCTTTCCATGAATTGTTTCAGATGCATCGATTGTTCAGGGATGACAACCATGTCTAGGAGGGTTGCATCTACTTTGATGTTGGCCAATTGATTCAAGATATTGTATTTTGAAGAGGGGGGAGGAGGAGTGATTCCTTGACTCTCAGGATCTTTAGGAACCTGGGGCACAGCAATGGTTGGGAATGAACTTGGGCTAGAAGAACTGTGAGGGGGGTCAAATTTGCCTTTGGGGTCATAGGCTTTGTTCCTAGTATTAGTGACCATGACATCTTCTGGCTCTGCAAAATCTAGTACAGTGATAGTAGCTTCTGGTCTTTTACTAAAGATCTTATCTCTGGCACTCTTATTTACCTCACATGTTGTCTCTTTGTGGTGCTTCTCGCAAAAGTTACACCAACTCCGAGGCAAGATAACCTTAGGCTGAAAATTGTTTTCAACTGGATTTCTAAATGGGGGTGTGGAAGAGGATGAAGCTCCAGGGGTGAGAGGGGAGACAGTTCCCTTCCACCCAAAAGCTATCATACGATTGTTCATATCTTGTACTAGTTGCAAGAGAGCGGACGTGTCTGTTTGTCTAACTGATTCCCCCCTGGGGAAGACCAGTTCTCTCAAGTTGTTCTTCATCCTCTGAACAAGTATGTAGAGCAGAACTGAGATTATCAATGGATTTTTCCACAATCCTGTGATGGTAGGAATAAGGCAATGCATTGTAGTAATGCATGAATGTGGCTTGGTTCTGTGAGCGGATAAGTTCAGGGACTTGATTGTACAGCTTGGTGAAACACAAGTTGAAAGACCTGATGGTCTCACCATATTTATAAGTGATGATATTGTATTCCCTTAACTTCTCGGCAGGGCTTTTAGATTTCCCATAATTTGATCGGAACCAATATATTAACTCCTCCCAAGTAGACAAGATCTTAGGAGGAATGTCAAATAAATCGGTCACAGCCTTTACTTCCAAGGAATTGACAAACAAACGCATGCAAGTGTCATTGTCCTTAACCCCTATGTTATGACAAGCATTAGAAAATGCCACGAGGTGTTCGTTACTACTAACAATGTTATTTCCTGAAAACCTAGGCAAGTACTCTTTAAACTTCGGAAGTGAGCGAGTAGCAGCTGCTAAGTTAATAGGAGAAGACGCATGCCATGGTGTGGTTGTGGCATCCTCTTCGAATTGAAAAATCCCATACTTTTTAATGACTTTGGTGGGGTTTGTAATATATTGGATAGGGATATGGTGGTTGTACAAGCTACCAATCACTGATGACGATGAAGATTGGGAAGATGAAGCACTTCCAGTGCCACCAGAACCACCACTAGATGTCATCTTGTGGATGAGAGATGAGGGAAAGAAAGATCAGCTGGATGAATCAGATAAAGTCCTCCTTAGAGCACCTTGTTGGATAGACAACACTATGTTTCTTCTTCCTATTTTAGCAATAGGATGGATTTCAGGTGACAAGCCTCTTCTTCTTCTAGAAGCACGATAATCTAAGGACATGAAAGAAAGGCCAAAACTAAAGAAACAAAAGGTTACTATTGAATTCTAGGTTGCCTGCGTCTAGCTTCCAATTGTTCTTTAACACTAATATCTCGTTCAATTGCTGCCCAAGAACGGTTAAGCTCAGCATGGGTCCTAGCAGTGTCTAAAATAGTATTAAACAAGTTCAAAGCAATGTTGGTCTGGTCTTGGATATCGGGCTCAAGATTGGGCTGCCTTGCAACAAGAACAGTCATGAATAGAAAAATGTTCAAATAATCAATAACAGAAAAAGAAATATGTATCGATGAAAATCAAGTATAAAAATTTAACCAGAAAGATATCGAAGATCTCCCCAGTATGGTCGCCAAATAAATGTTGAGGAAAATATATGAATTGATCTTATTCAAGCATTTTCAGACTTTACATGGCTAAAGAAAAGTAGACGGGAATATCACCCTATGTTTACAGCCAACAAAAATAACATCCTAACTCACAAGTATTAATTACGAGTGCTTAGGCTAGTCTTTTATCAACAAAAAAAACTTGTCGTAAATTCACTTTTTATGTAATTTTATGAATATATCAATTGCTGAAATAAATGTAAGAATAGAAGTAAAGACACCAAAAGGATAATCAAGATAGATGAGACATAAAGCAATCTTTTATTTCATTCCAATTCACCAAAGAGTCATTTCTTTACAAAATCTCATATAGAAATCTTGGACCAAAGTCAAACTTATAAATCCTCGATGGAACATACAAAAGGACCTCTGACAGAAAACCAAAACTGAACTCTAAAAGTTGGATCAGCTTGCCACAGATTGTTTCCCAATCCAATTAAAGAATCTCGCATGAAACAATTTGCCAAGCTCTTTTGAATCAGCATCAAAATGTATGGAGAACCTAGGCCTTCTTGGGCCTCAGTTCCAATTACCTCTACCTATGTTACCTCGGCCATGGCTTCCACGACTGAAAAAACTCATCATGCATGTGTGATCAATTAGAAAATAGTCTTTTAAATAACCATGCATGACAAATCTTAAAAATATGAAATAGATTTGGCTCACAACGTATCAGACTCGCGCAATCCAATCCATACAAATTGTTTAATTGTTAATCAACGAGCAGGGGGGTGAAACAGGGTCTTGGGATATGTAAGGGGTTTGTAATGAGCAAAAATATGATATAATGAAAGGGAAGAAGACATGGTCACTACTCAATGACAACAACAATTAACTGTTAAACAACCAATAAAACCTCACAGTTATTTACACAAGACACTTCCACTTTCATCCAATTTAACACAGAATTTCCCTTGACTGTAATCAATCTCAGAGCAGGGGGTGAAAGAATTAAATGGGAAGGTGATAGGATTTGTAATTAGCGCAAAATGAGATAATGGGAGGGGAAGATAGCAATTATTGTTCATGAGATTAATCAAGTGATCCATAAAGCATTCTACATTTTAAAAACATTCACGGACAGTACCCAATTCCAATCTATAGGCATCAACATCAATTATTGCCATGCATTTCTTCAATCCACAACTATACCCAAAAGTCATGTTTTCAAAATAATAATGAATTCATTATTACTGCAATAGTACCCATCAAAATGCAATGATATTCGTTCACATATATATATGAAGTAATCAAAATAACCAAGATCATATTGTCATGCCCGAAAGACAATTAATCATACAACCAACAGCCACCATTTAGATACCAGATATGCAGGAGTAAATTGCCCGGGCAATGAAGTCCTGCCACTGTAAAAGAAAACCAATTCAACGTGACTTAAAAGTTGGTCCATCTATCCAACATGACTTTCATCGAAAACATGTCGGTTTAGACAAGTGATCGATTGCAATAATAAACATTCTTAAAAACTTATGTGGGTGCCCCTGGGAGTGAAAATCAACTATCCATATTATACACAGTGTGCAGCTAACACAACTCCACAGTGAAACATTTCTTCTTGACACATCAAACTCACAACCATGATAAATAACTCAACATATTGCACTAAGCTATAATATTTCTTGGATTTAGTCACCCATGATCAACTATGTTGTGCCCACTCAGGTCTATACAACCAACAAGCATAAATATGCAGGGGATACACTTTCCATAGTTATCCAATTCAGTAGTCATTCGTCCCAAAAGAAAACCATAGTTAATATGCCCATTATTTACTATGCAAAACACCATACACAGAAAGCAACATGTGTGAACAACACCAAGCATTCGCAACCAATGTCATCCATCATCCAAATCATCATAAGCACAAATACCAGTGACTGTATATCAAACCACAATTTTCCACTGTTGTAAAAACAAAATAATCAATCAAACAAGTTGTAGCAATGGCGCGTACCCTCACGCCGAATCGAAACGGGGCAGAAACCTTCTTCACTAATAATATTGAGTTATTTGACACGAGGAGGGTGACTGTGAACTTTAGAAGTGTAATTGGCACTGTAAGGTTTATCTTTATCGTCATAGAAGTAGTAATTAAATGCCATACCAACATCACTCCCATACAACCAATGGTGATTTTGCATTCAAAATAATTAACCACAATAATCTGTAGCAAATTGTCAGGCCCAAGAATCTTCCTACGAAACTCCAAACCAGAGGGTTAAGGTTTTTTCTCGGTAGCCATCACAGGAGGAACAGAGCCAATTTCTTGTAACAGTGAAACTTCGAAGCCAGAGGTATACACACAGAGAGAGATATGAGTCATTTGTGGGCAGGTAACAATCCATGGCGAGGGGGGGAAAAAGAAGGGCGAGGTTCTTATTTGGTCGGGCAGTTTAATCAATGCACGCAGTGTATAACCCTCGTGTTCTTCGTCTGATTACCACAGTACTGAGGAGGAGACTGTTGTACAACTAAGAGAGGGGGTGAATCAGTTGTACTTGAGCTTAAACAATTATGCTTCTTTTAAACTCTTTGCTGAAACACTAAATGATGATCACAATAATGCAGGGAAATAAACAATGGCACATTCAGCATCAGTCACATATATCAAAAACACAGAGACATATATTTCCTGAGGAAACCCATACAAGATAAAAACCTCTTTTTCTTTATATGATAAGTAATAGTTACATTCTTTACATTATCATACATATGAGCACCAACTCATAATGAGGCTACAACCTCTATTTAGCAAGATGCAACTTGTTGAGAGCACCAACTCTCTGTTTTCTCTAGCACCCACTAGAAGGAAGCACCAACTCCCTGGTTTTTCTAGCACCAACTAGAAGGAAGTACCAACTCCCTGGTTTCTCTAGAACCAACTAGAAGGAAGCACCAACTCCCTGTGTTCAAGCACCCACTTGAACCTCTGAGGACAAAAGTCCTCCCTAGCACCTCCCAACCACCCTGAAATATCAATCTTTGATTCTGAAACTTATTACAGTGATATAATGTTCAACAATGGCTTACCCGACTTATCACTGTTCTGCTTCATTTCGTTGCTCTGTCTGCCTCATTGCCTTTCTGCTCACATCACTTGTGTTTTTTGGTCTTCTGCTTTTTATGCTCTGTGCGCCATCTCCATTGTCTGCACAGTTCCTCTTCTGTGCTATTCAGCTGCTGCTCTCTCCTCCTTCTTCACACATGAATCACCTTTACCAACAACACTCACAACAACCTCCAACAGCAACAACAACACCATCTCTTCTCTGTGCCATGTATTTATAGCTTCTGTGCACCTTGTGCATGCAGTGTTCGCAATGCCTCTGCATGCTGACTTTTCACCGTTATCCTCCACCTCTTGAGTGCTCTGTCTGATTATCATCGTGACTCTTCAGCTTCTCTGGTGATTCGCCCCGTGTGTCCAGCATCACAGCATGTTATACTGAGATTCCTTAGTCTCTCTGGCAGTTTAAGACTCTTTGTCTTCTCTGAGACAGTCAAACTCTTGATCTTCATCGACCCTGATCGACGGTTCATTATCTCATCGTGATATCGCATCTCGTTGTTCCTTCGTTGGATATTTTCATTACTCCAAGTCGCGATAGGTGAGACTCTGAGATGGAGCTCAGATCAACGGTCCACATCTTTTGGTGTATTGACGGTCAGGATCTTATCGTGATCTCACATCTCGTTGATCCTAAGATGGAGATTTTCGTCACTCCAAGTCGCGATAGGTGAGACTCCGAGATGGAGCTTTATGGTGCTCTGATCTTTCGCCACGCATCCTCTTGATCCAACGGTCCTTGATTAAATCGCGATCTCGCATCTCGTTGTTCCTTTGACTTTCCAGTCAGCGAGATGACGATCTCTCGCTACGTGTGATTCCCCGCGCAGATCCAACGGTCCTCCTGTGATCCAGATCCGACGGTTGTCCTTCTCTCACTACCTCGCGACCTCGTGACTTGGAGTACCCAATGTTTGGACTCTCAACCTCCAAACTTTCGAGTTCGCGAGATCTCTCGATCTCTCGCCACCTGTCCCCCCAGATGGACGGCTATAAATCTCTCACCACTTCGTCGTCTCGCGCCTCGCGACTTTGAACACCCAATACTTGGGCCTTTATCCTGCGAACCCCCGAGTTCGTGAGATCTCTCTGATATCTGCCACGCGTCCTTCCCAGATGGACGATCCTAATCTTCTCGCCACTTCGCTGCCTCGCGTCCTCGCGACTTTGAACACCCAATACTTCGGCCTTTATCCTGTGAACCCCCGAGTTCGCGAGATCTCTCCGATCTTTGCCACGCATCCTTCACAGATGGATGGTCTTGATCTTCTCGCCACTTCATTGCTTCGTGACCTCGCGCCTCGCGACCTTTAACACCAAATCCTCGGCTCTTCCACTCACGAGCTTCCGAGGTCGCTCAGATCTAACGCCTGAGATCTATCCTTCTCTTTAGCATGTGCTCTTCTTGTTTTTATTCAGATCTGACGGCCCTCATGTTGTCGGGAAATTTGGATGGGATCCAACGATCAGCGACGCTTCTCCTCCAATTTTACACATCCTTCTTACTTGGAAGAATTTCGACTCTACACTAATTCCTCCTGAGCCTACATTGTTCCTGTTTGTCCATCGATGCACATTCTAATCTTGCCATCTTCACTGTTGTACTTTCCATCAATGACAAGCATACGCTATCTGTTAACCATTTGCCAACAATCTCCCCCTTTGGCATTGATGGCAATTAAGGCACCCGAATTATTTTCTCCCCCTTTGACATCAATGTCAAAGAAGAGACATGCTCCCCCTGAGCTATTGCAGTAAGTTTAGGAGGCATTAGATAATCAAAAAATACAAATCTCCCCCTAACAATATGGACTCTTTTAGGTATGAAACGAAATGACACCCAGCTTCTATCTGAGATATTCAAACGGTGTCTTGGCAAGGGGCTTAGTAAAGATGTCTGCAATTTGTTCTGTAGTGGGAATGTAATGGACCTGAACAATCTGATTGGTGACCTTCTCTCTCAGAAAATGATATTTTATGGGAATATGTTTTGTCTTGGAGTGGAGGAC
>ML807455.1:19961-31565 GCA_009831015.1 Picea engelmannii | reverse complement strand
TAGGTTCTCATTCTAACTTTCCAGAAGGCAAAGTTTGTTCCATTGAACAGAGGGGCCTTATTGGTTGAATTTCCTTCATGGCTTGACATGTTTAAGCTCTAGGATATACCCTTAGATAAAAGGGGCCGGCTCTGATACCAATTGTTGGACAACTGAGAGGGGGGGTGAATCAGTTGTACCTGAGCTTAAACAATTATGCTTCTTTTAAACTCTTTTCTGAAACACTAAATGATTATCACAATAATGCAGGGAAATAAACAATGGCACATTCAACATCAGTCACATATATCAGAAACACAGAGACAGATATTTCATGAGGAAACCCATACAGGGTAAAAACCTCTTTTTCTTTATATGATAAGTAATAGTTACATTCTTTACATTATCATACATATGAGAACCAACTCATAATGAGGCTACAACCTCTGTTTAGCAAGCTGCAACTTGCTGAGAGCACCAACTCTCTGTTTTCTGTAGCACCCACTAGAAGGAAGCACCAACTCCCTGGTTTTTCTAGCACCAACTAGAAGGAAGCACCAACTCCCTGGTTTCTCTAGCACCAACTAGAAGGAAGCACCAAATCCCTGTGTTCAAGCACCCACTTGAACCTCTGAGGACAATAGTCCTCCCTAGCACCTCCCAACCACCCTGAAATATCAATCTTTGATTCTGAAACTTATTACAGTGATATAATGTTCAACAATGGCTTACCCGACTTATCATTGTTCTGCTGCATTTCGTTGCTCTGTCTGCCTCATTTCATTTCTGCTCACATCACTTGCGTTGTCTGGTCTTTTTCTTTTTATGCTTTGTGCGCCATCTCCATTCTCTGCACAGTTCCTCTTCTGTGTTATTCAGCTGCTGCTCTCTCCTCCTTCTTCACACCTGAATCACCTTTTCCAACAACACTCACAACAACCTCCAACAGCAACAGCAACACCATCTCTTCTCTATGCCATGTATTTATAGCTTTTGTGCACCTTGTGCATGCAGTGTTCGCAATGCCTCTGCATGCTGACTTTGCACCGTTATCCTCCACCTCTCGAGTGCTCTGTTTGATTATAATCGTGACTCTTTAGCTTCTCTGGTGGTTCGCCCCGTGTGTCCAGCATCATCGCATGTTATATTGAGATTCCTCAGTCTCTCTGGCAGTTTAAGACTCTTCGTCTTCTCTGAGACAGTCGAACTCTTGATCTTCATCGACCCTGATCGACGGTTCATGATCTCATCGTGATCTCGCATCTCGTTGTTCCTTCGTTGGAGATTTTCGTTACTCCAAGTCGCGATAGGCGAGACTCCGAGATGGAGCTCAGATCAACGGTCCACATCTTTTGGTGTATTGATGGTTAGGATCTTATCATGATCTCGCATCTCGTTGATCCTAAGATGGAGATTTTTGTCACTCCAAGTCGCGATAGGCAAGACTCCGAGATGGAGCTTTATGGTGCTCTGATCTTTCTCCACGCGTCCTCTTGATCCAACGGTCCTTGATTAAATTGTGATCTCGCATCTCGTTGTTCCTTTGACTTTCCAGTCAGTGAGATGACGATCTCTCACCACGTGTGATTCCCTGTGCAGATCCAATGGTCCTCCTGTGATCCGGATCTGACGGCTGTCCTTCTCTCGCTACCTCGCGACCTCATGACTTGGAGTACCCAATGTTTGGACTCTCAACCTGTGAACTCCCGAGTTCGCAAGATCTCTCACCACCTGTCCCCCCAGATGGACGACTATAAATCTCTCGCCACTTCGCCACCTCGCGTCCTCGCGCCTCGCGACTTTGAACACCCAATACTTGGGCCTTTATCCTGCGAACCCCCCGAGTTCGCAAGATCTCTCCGATCTCTGCCATGCGTCCTTCCCAGATGGACGGTCCTGATCTTCTCGCCACTTCGCTGCCTCGCGTCCTCGCAACTTTGAACACCCAATACTTGAGCCTTTATCTTGCAAACCCACGAGTTCGCGAGATCTCTCCGATCTCTGCCACGCATCCTTCACAGATGGACGGTCCTGATCTTCTCGCCACTTCGCTGCTTCATGACCTCGCACCTCGCGACCTTTAACACCAAATCCTCGGCTCTTCCACTCACGAGCTTATGAGTTCTCTCAGATCTAACGCCTGAGATCTATCCTTCTCTTCAGCGCGCGCTCTTCTTGTTTTTATTCAGATCTGACGGCCCTCATGCTGTCAGGAAATTTGGATGGGATCCAACGATCAGCGACGCTTCTCCTCCAAGTTTACACATCCTTCTTACTTGGAAGAATTTCGACTCTGCACTAATTCCTTCTGAGCCTACGTTGTTCCTGTTTGTCCATCGATGCACATATTGATCCTGCCATCTTCACTGTTGTACTTTCCATCAATGACAAGCATATGCTATCTGTTAACCATTTGCCAACAGAGACAAGGCTGAGTTAAGAACAGAACACTCAATGTGTGGCCCTTAGCGGTGGAAATCAAATGTCGAGGTGAAACATAACATTGTGACACAGAAATAATTTCGACCATTAAAACCCAGGAAGGCCAGAGACTGGATATGGTGACAGTGCATGAAGAAATTTCCACCCAAGACTTAAACAGAAACCCTCCAACTGAACCAGTAGTAGCAGCATGGATTTATCACCGGGAAGACCGATAACTTCTACAAACTCAAAAATATTATAGGAAGAACCGTCCCTTTTTCATTCAAGAACCAAAATTACCCACAGTTGCAACACTTAGGAAAAGACACAAATCCATACACCTAAGCCAATAATAATTTCATAACCAGAGTGCAGTCAAGAATGGCCAAAAAAAAGGACATACTTGTTAATTGAAATCCTTAAGACGAGAGGTGGTCGAGCAGTTTCACCTTGCTAAAATTCCAGATCATAACACAGCAGCAAGATCAAACAATAGCCTGACAAGGGTGGTGGCCAATGGGAAGGGTAAAGGTGACATGCAGTAAATGCACGTCGCCTCCACCCACATTACATTAACTCATCAGTACATGCCAACAATCCCTTCATTAAAACCATTAATTTAAAATCCGCGTTGGAATCCACATCAATTTCTTGCTAATTGTGTCATCCACATCGTATGTCCCATTTATAACTTAAATATATTGCATGTCAACTATACAATCTAAGAGATCATGTATAGAATCATCACCAATACCACGATTAACATCAACCTGTACCATAGCGTAATCACCATGCATATAGACTATATAACTCAAATAAAATTGCAAAGCCATTAACTTCCATGAGCCACCAACGTTCATACCATATGTATATCGGCTACCAATTCCACTAACAAATGTATAACCATTACCATTATTACTCAATCAAAAGTGCCACCAACATTTCACACCATATGGACATAAAACATGTAATTCGATCAGCATTTCATGACCATCTTCTTGTTGGCTAGGGTTAATTAATATCAACAAGTATTTTCGTGCATGTAGTATCGTTAGAGCTTAGGATATCTTCAAAATATTCCCTTGCAATCATATCTCATCTCCTTCAAATTATTTGCATGTGGTATTGCCGAATTAGCCCTCTTTTGCACTTGTTATAGTGTTTTTCCTTTCTCAAAATTGCCTTTCATATAATTTCACTAATATGTTTGTTGTGCAGGTGCAAGAAGAACAAATGCCATGAATAAATAGCAGGTTGTAGTAACATGAAGGAACAACATCTCAAAAGCTCAACTCATGCCAACAACAAAAATAACTCATCAACCGTGTAACTGTGTAGCACATCAAAAAAATGAGCAGATTTGACTTCAATAGTTCAAGGGGGTCCCACCTACTAGTATTATTTAGTATTATAATTAATAGGCATTAGCAACACTTTGCGAGCGAAAATACGTTGACGTTTTCAATCGTCAACAGGAACCTATGCTCCTTTGTTCATAATCTCTCCTACCTGGTGTGAACTGTCACCCTGTCTTGCAAGATAATCGTTATGTGGCCCGTTTTTCCACTGTGTTGTCTCAAAGGGTTCTCACCTGCTGTTGGTATGGTCGATTTTAGTCTCCCTATGTTGGTTCCACCGAGCGAAACCTTGATTATTCAGAGCCCGAATTTGATAAATTGAGCCAATTATATCTTGTCGAGTATCTTGTTGACTGTTATGAGTTGGTGGCATAGTGTCGATAGTGGTTTTGATTATCGGCTCGTCTCCGTTGATAGAGTTGATTACACAGTTGCAAATAGAAAATTATTATTGGTATATACTCGTTGCATTCTTTCATTGTGACAGTTGAATCGATGGCTCGCCATAGTTAAATTGCTTGATTTGAAAAGTTGTAAACGGGCATACACTCGTTGCCTCCTTTTGTGATAACAGTTGGATTGATAACTCAACATTGTTTTATGTTTTGATTCAGAGTGATTAGACATGTACAGTCACATAAATGTTCTTTACATTTTGAGTGGTCTGTGTGTTCCTACAACATGGTATAAATTGTTTTGGGTGGTTGTTGTGTGTTTAATATGTCCCGATCGGGATCGTTACAAATTGGAAATTTGATGTCAGAGATTTGGTTGTTTGTTGTGTATGTTTTATGGATATCATGCATCGTATCATTTGATTGCACCATCATATATGGGCACAGGTTTTAAAATAGTATAGCTCCATTGCAATTTAATTGTTAAATTGGTTAGAGGAATGGAATCGTGCACGTTTTTAAAAGAACTTGTGTCTGTGTTTGATTTGAGGAAATAATTTATGGACAGTGGTTGATGGTTTTGATGTTGAGCAGAGTTGAAACAAATGTTTGTGTGTTCATTGGAATTTGTTTTAAATATTAAATGGAAGAAGTGAGAGGAAACAAGATTCTTATACAGGTTGTTTGGAAGGTATATTGTTTTTGAATATGATAACACTGTGATCAATTAAAAGTGTTAAAGATTTAAATGTGGACAGTGAGCAAGTTTAACACATAGTAATGGTTAAATTAACCACGATAATTGTTAATTAGTGCTGGTAATTGTTAATTAGTGTTGGGATAGAGGTTTTGAACACAGAATTGTTTTATGGATTACTTAATTGATTTTTGGAACAATATCCACTCTTTTCCCTTACCATTATTTCACTTTTCACTGATTACAATCCCCTCGCCATCCCGTATTCATTATCCACTCCCTGTTCCTAAAATTTAATTACAGTCAAGGGAAATTGTATTATGAAAGTTTAAGATCGCAGGGATGGAGTACAATGATATATTTTGGTTTACATTACATTTGATTGTTTGTTGTATGTGAGCAGTAATCATGATATTTTCCCCCTCATTTTAACATTTTTCTCTCAGTACAACCCCTCGCATATCCCAAAACCTTTTTTCACCCCCTGCTCATTGACAACTATTAAACAATTTGTATGGATTGGATTGCATGAGTCTGATATGTTGCTGAGCCAAATTTTATTTCATATTTTAAAAAGAGTTGTCATGTATGGTGGTTAAAGAAACTATTTGCTAATAAATTATGCATACAGGAATGATCTTTTTCAGGAGAGGTAGCCATGGTAGAGGTAACCGAGGAAGAGGTAATTGGAACAAGGTCCCTAGAAGGCCAAGATTCTCCATACACTTTGATGCATACTCGTAAGAGTTAGATCGTCTATTTCAAGCTGGTTTTTTTAATTGGATTGGGCAAGGAGTGGTCCAACCTAGGCTTGAAAGGCCTCCCTTCCAAGCCCCATAGGTCCCTGGTATCCTCGTGCCTCCTCATGTCTCATTGCAACCTGAATTTCCCAAAAATGATGGATGGAAAGAGATTGTCCACCCGACAGTATCCCAACATCATGGCTGGCCTAATTTGTCTTTACCTTCTCCCACACCTATCAATCAAATTGTCCAAGTTGCCCCTGACCACTCACCAGTTCAGTCTTCCCATGCAAGAAAAAGTTTGAAAACCGAGGCCCACCATGCCCCTGACAAAGGAAAATCCATTGTTTCCCCTTCCTCACCCTCCAATGGTTCTGATAAATCGGTGTCCTCCTGCATGCATTTGAGGGATTATTTCTCTCATGTGATCAGTGAGATAAGGCCTAAAGGCTCAGCACAGCCTAAGGAAAATTCAGAGAGATCAAAAGGTGACAGCAGGAACAAGGGAAAGATTGCATCTCAGAGTGGAAAATATGGATTTTAAGGTTTTTTTATTTATAAATTGATGATAACAGTTGACTTCTGAAATTTTGGACAGCACATTATTTTTGGATATAGGGGTAATATACTTTGGAAATAATTTCAAAAATCATTGAGATTAATTGTCAAATATGAATGTGATGATGGGAGTCACAAGGAATGATGTTTTGTTTAATTAACTAGTTGTGTTATGATTGTTAAAAGCTAAAGGGAGTCACAAGGGGTCCCACCTACTAGTTATTATTTATTTAAAACCCCTTATTATGATTTATTACTTTTTCCCCTAACTAAAAAGTTTGTTGAGTTTTAGTTAACTTAACTAATGAAGTAGTTCAACTACTTCAACCAAGTCTAATTTGCTTAAAGGCAAAAGGAAAGGGAGGAACAAGAGGAGAATATAAAGAAAAGCATACTAAGGTTTTCTCTTTGAGGTTTTGTTGAGATAATTCAGTTTTCATTCATTCCTTAATTCATTAGAAGCCTAATTTTTTTTTATGATAGCATGGTCTTTTGTAGACAGCAAGATTCAGAGCTGAATTACATCATTCAGACACTTGTTTTTCAGAGGTGTTGATCTATCTTTGATAGTCTATGTAGACTTGTCTGTTTGTGAATTAGATTTAATGACTGGCAAAGGCTATTGTGCAGAGTCGAGTGGGCAACAATCTGTGGCAAGTTGATCCAGCTTTTAAAGTTCAATTTTTTATTTTCTATGAGAAGTCCTTTTGTGTGTTTCATCAGGGACGTCTAAGTTTGACTTTGGTCCAAAAAAATTTCAGGAAATTTTGTAAAGAGAATGATTCTTTGATGAATTGGAATGAAATAAAGGATTTCTTTATGTCTCATCTGTTTTGATTATTGACTTGGTGTCTTCACTTATTTCTCTATATTTATTTTCAGCATCTGTTATGTTCATAAAATTACATAAATAATGAATTTTTCAACAAACTTTTATTTATAAAAAAACCAGCCTAAGCACTTGTAAACAATACTTGTGAGTTAGGATACCAATTTTGATGGCTATAAATCTAGGGTGATATTCCCCTCTATCTCGCTTTAGCCAAGCAAGATCTGAAAATGCTTGAGTAAGATCATTTCATATATTTTCCTCAACACCTCATTGTAATCATTCTTCTTAGATGAATGCATGTAGAAGCCACATCTCTTCTTAGAGATAGCTACCACCATTCTAGCAAGTTGTTTTCAGTTCTGCAGTTTTACAGTTTCAGCCTATTTTCTTTATTCAATAGAAGTTATTGTTCACTGGATATATGTTGTTGTTCTCTGTATCTCTGTGTTATTATATTCTATCTGATATTCATTTCATTATGCTCATAAATCTAGATTAGTTGTACTTTAGGAAGAAAGGTATCCATCATGCCTTCTCTATTCTCTTCCTACACTTTGGATGGGCTTCTAATAGCTCGGTCACGTCTAGTTTGATCCTAAGTGCACTCTTCATCTTCTCTCTCACAATAGGGAAATTTAGGGTCTATTCGATGATATTTAGTCCAGTCTACAGGAAGATGGGTATTTACAATACAACGACGATGAGGTTGAAACGAAAGTTGATGGGAAATCGTGATCATTACGATTTAATTATCATGATCCAATTTAATCATTCATGCAAAGAAATAATTTACATAGCAGGCTTTGAAATGATGGTAATTCACACATTCAATGGTTGAGGATTATGTAATGATGCCAAATCGAGTAATGGAAAGGTGGTCAATTCGATGCATGTGAGACGGTTCAGGGAAATAGGTTCATGGTTGGTGAAATTAGATTCAAAGGTTTCCATAGTATTAAAAATTTCCAAATTTAATAAACAAAATGAATATTAGTAACTTACCCAAGCTTTAATTACATGGAATTACCTTATCATTTGATTGAATCAGCCCTGTTGAACCATACCTTTCATGAAATTTCTGAGTTATGCATTATGGTACAAAGAGTTTGTTCTGGATTGGATTATAAAAGAAGACTATGTATCATGGACTAGTTACTGGAAAATGTAGATCTGTTATATGATTTTGGTAGCGATCCAAAGTGTACTCATGGTGTTGTATTTATCATGTGCTAGAATGGATACCCCATGTTCTTCATTAATCATTAGAAATGATATGGAAGATGTAAGAATTAGAACCACTTTATGCAAATAAATATGGCCAATACTACTAGATCAGGATTAGGAACATGAATAGAAACAGGAACACTGCTAAAAACTTGAAGACTAAATTTGGCATGCTTGCTCTAGTTTGAACTACTACAAGCTCTTTGTCCTTACCCACTTTCATACATTCCCTTTCATTTGAATAAATCTCTTAAAGTCGAACATGGAAGGGAATCATTGGATTACTGACCTTTAATGGTTGTTGTTAACCAATGCGAGATTGCTCACCTATAGTGTCAATGAGCATCAAAGTACTACAATACATCATGTCAAGTACAAATGGATGTGTTGAAGTCAAGTAACTTGTAGGATCTAGCAATCAGGGGGCATTGATGTATCCCCATTATTGCCATCAAGACAATTTGTCATTAGGGCATACAGATCCCAAGGAATTATCATAATCTTTGATCTCGAAGCCAAGATAAGGAGCTGAAGTCGATGGGTTGAGATTATTGGAAGGATGGCCTTACATAATCCTCCATCATCTAATGCAAGAACCAAAAAATGATTGAATAATTTGAAAACATTAACCATCACAAGATACAATTTTATTTGGGAACCTCACCAGCTAGAAACTTGGTTTTCAAGTGAGGTTCCGACCCAACTGCGCCATAATTCCTAGTTTTCACAACTGAGCATTATTTTTCTCTTTACTTTTTATTTCTATTTTTATTTGTTATTTTTGTTTGATTGAAAATGGAAGAACTAAGAAGAGGAAGGTTGTGCATAAACCACCTCACCTACCATCTACAATTCAACTTGCTCCATGATATCCTTGACAAACTCCCCTTTAGATTTGGGCTTTTGATATAACTTGAGCATGTTCCCATTAACCAAGAAGGAGACTTTCTCATCATCTATAGACTGAATTTCAACAAACCCATTGTTAAAGATATCTTCAATCTCATAGCGACCAAGTCAACGGGTGTTGAAATTTCCCTTGAATTCCTTGAATCTGGAGTCGAACACCAATGCCTAGTCACCTACCTTGAACCGTTTCTTTTTAATGAATTTGTCATGCCATTTTCCCCTTTGTTGCTAGATAAGATCAGTGTGTTGGAAACCTTCCTAATGCATTTCGTCTAACTCATTGAGTTGAACAATTCTTTCCTTTTGTGCCTCGGTCAGGTCTATCCCCAATTATGTTGTCATTCAAAATGTTTTGATTTGAAATTATATGGGAAGAAGAACTTGTTTCCCATAGACCAACTCATATGGGGAAAAACCAATAGTACTCCTCCATGTTGTCTTGTAAGCCCATAAGGCTTCTAGAAGTCTATCTGTGAAACCCTTCTTGTGTAGTTGTATTGTCTTTGTCATGATTCCTTCCAAAACCTTATTTGTTGACTCTACCTACCCATTGGCTTATGGGTAACATGGGGAAGATTTCTTGTAACGTACCCAGCCACCCAGGCTGGGCCAAGTCATGTGAAACTCTCTCATTATCAGTTTTGATACCATATTTGTAGCAAACCTAGCCTCCATCTAAGCAACATTACGTGTGGAATACACATAAAAATGAAACTTCTGCTAACTAAAGTAATTCCTTTACTACTAGTCGGTTTCATGTAGCTTACAACTATAATTTATAACAGATTTAGCTACAGTCTGTAACCATAAAACAGATGCATCTAAAGCATTTTAATAATCAACATGAAGTACAACTAAATCGTTCATTATAACATCATATACGTCATTATCATTCATGCAAAGTTCATGCACAACAATAACACATGTAAATAACTTAGTACAAGATAAAACAATTATCTTTAAACAAGAATCGTGCAACCAGTTGCTTAGGATGGGTGTTCCACCCAACCATAGACTGACTATTCCAAATCTCAACAGCTAGTCACCCCTGAGATAAGGCTTGTAATCCACAAAAGAGGGTGGTCTCTCACAGTCCACTCGCGGCTCATAAAGCTCATAACCCAATTGATATTCTCCTACAGCTATCCCGATATTTCCACCAACTCTCTTCCTCTTAACCTACCCAACCTAAGAAATGCACCATTCGTTTGTCAGGGATCACCCAATGGATGTATCATCCATTTATCAGGGTAACCCAAGGGATATACCATCTGTTTATCAGTGTTAACCCAAGGGATGTACCATCTGTTTATCAGGGATATCCCAAGCAATGTGCCATTTTTTTATCGGGTCTCTCTGGCACAGGTAACTAGGAATATCTTAGCTGGGAACTCGAGGGAACTTGCTTCTAGGAAAACTATCAGCAAACTATCATCAAACACTTGTTGTTTTAGTGCAACTCACACAGGATTTCACTCTTCTAGCCTGGCAACCGGGCGCTTCATTTCTCTAGCTCCATTTCTCTCTAGTTACGCTCCAAAATTCTCCCTCCATAGTTGCACTAGCTCCTAGCTCTCTTTCTTCCCCTCTCAGACTCATGTCCCAACCCATGCCAATTGGTTTGTTGTGGCTTTCCTTTATTGACACTCACTCTTCCCCAAGTTGATTGTACTCAACCCCCATGTGCCCAATAAATCTGGGACGTGACCACTCACACCCACCCTCTTACATGAATTCAATGATTGGCTTTGGAAACACTCAATCAGAAGGATGTCACCACTCACACCCACCCTCTTACATATATTCAATGATTGTCTTTGGGAACACTCAATCAGAAATCGGAAGGTTCATATACAATTGGCAAGTTTAGGAAAATGGGTTAAATTGATATACATGGGTAATTCCCCCTTTTCCCCTCTTAGCCATTATCCTAGACACTTCCCTCTCTTGTGGGTTAATTCAACCCCCGTCTCTTGTCCATGTCCCTTTAGCAACTGGCATCACATTTTTATTATTAAAACATTGAAATACAATTCACATATTACATTGCTTGGTCGTAGCCACATATTGTATCTACATAAGCATTAATTAAACTGGGGATGTTACATTTCTTGTGCTTAATGAGATACTTTTGAGTAATTTCCTATACCAACTTAGATGTAATGGAGTCCCTTGGTCAGTAAAAAATTCTTTGGGTAGCTCGAAGCAAGTAATAATATCTTCAAACAAGAAATAAACTATTGATATGTTTTTTGTTCTTAATAAATCCTTTTGCCTCCACTCATTTTGTAACATAATCAACATAGACTAAAATGTACTTCCTACTCTTGGATGGGGGGTTGATTGGTCCTATGAAGTATAAGGACCGTTTTTACAAGGGTCCTATAAGGAAACTGTCACATCCTTTGAAAACTATCACATCTACAGACATACTTCTTGACATCTCGAAAGAGATTAGGCCAGAAGTAGCCTGAATGGAGGATCT
>ML807455.1:0-10289 GCA_009831015.1 Picea engelmannii | reverse complement strand
CAACGGTCCACATATTTTGGTGTATTGATGGTTAGGATCTTATCATGATCTCGCATCTCGTTGATCCTAAGATGGAGATTTTCGTCACTCCAAGTCGCGATAGGCGAGACTCCGAGATGGAGCTTTATGGTGCTCTGATCTTTCTCCATGCGTCCTCTTGATCCAACGGTCCTTGATTAAATCGTGATCTTGCATCTCGTTGTTCCTTTGACTTTCCAGTCAGTGAGATGACGATCTCTCACCACGTGTGATTCCCTGCGCAGATCCAATGGTCCTCCTGTGATCCGGATCTGACGGTTGTCCTTCTCTCGCTACCTCGCGACCTCATGACTTGGAGTACCCAATGTTTGGAATCTCAACCTGTGAACTCCCGAGTTCGCAAGATCTCTCGCCACCTGTCCCCCCAGATGGACGGCTATAAATCTCTCGCCACTTCGTCACCTCGCGTCCTCGCGCCTCACGACTTTGAACACCCAATACTTGGGCCTTTATCCTGTGAACCCCCCGAGTTCGCAAGATCTCTCCGATCTCTGCCACGCGTCCTTCCCAGATGGACGGTCCTGATCTTCTCGCCACTTCGATGCCTCGCGTCCTCGCAACTTTGAACACCCAATACTTGAGCCTTTATCTTGCGAACCCCCGAGTTCGTGAGATCTCTCCGATCTCTGCCACGCATCCTTCACAGATGGACGGTCCTGATCTTCTCGCCACTTCGCTGCTTCACGACCTCGCGCCTCGCGACCTTTAACACCAAATCCTCGGCTCTTCCACTCACGAGCTTCTGAGTTCTCTCAGATCTAACGCCTGAGATCTATCCTTCTCTTCAGCGCGCTCTCTTCTTGTTTTTATTCAGATCTGACGGCCCTCATGCTGTCGGGAAATTTGGATGGGATCCAACGATCAGCGACGCTTCTCCTCCAAGTTTACACATCCTTCTTACTTGGAAGAATTTAGACTCTGCACTAATTCCTCCTGAGCCTACATTGTTCCTGTTTGTCCATCGATGCACATATTGATCCTGCCATCTTCACTATTGTACTTTCCATCAATGACAAGCATATGCTATCTGTTAACCATTTGCCAACAGAGACAAGGATGAGTTAAGAACAGAACACTCAATTCGTGACCCTTAGCGGTGGAAATCAAATGTCGAGGTGAAACATAACATTGTGACACAGAAATAATTTCGACCATTAAAACCCAGGAAGGCCAGAGACTGGATATGGTGACAGTGCATGAAGAAATTTCCACCCAAGACTTAAACAGAAACCCTCCAACTGAACCAGTAGTAGCAGCATGGATTTATCACCGGGAAGACCGATAACTTCTACAAACTCAAAAATATTATAGGAAGAACCGTCCCTTTTTCATTCAAGAACCAAAATTACCCACAGTTGCAACACTTAGGAAAAGACACAAATCCATACACCTAAGCCAATAATAATTTCATAACCAGAGTGCAGTCAAGAATGGCCAAAAAAAAGGACATACTTGTTAATTGAAATCCTTAAGACGAGAGGTGGTCGAGCAGTTTCACCTTGCTAAAATTCCAGATCATAACACAGCAGCAAGATCAAACAATAGCCTGACAAGGGTGGTGGCCAATGGGAAGGGTAAAGGTGACATGCAGTAAATGCACGTCGCCTCCACCCACATTACATTAACTCATCAGTACATGCCAACAATCCCTTCATTAAAACCATTAATTTAAAATCCGCGTTGGAATCCACATCAATTTCTTGCTAATTGTGTCATCCACATCGTATGTCCCATTTATAACTTAAATATATTGCATGTCAACTATACAATCTAAGAGATCATGTATAGAATCATCACCAATACCACGATTAACATCAACCTGTACCATAGCGTAATCACCATGCATATAGACTATATAACTCAAATAAAATTGCAAAGCCATTAACTTCCATGAGCCACCAACGTTCATACCATATGTATATCGGCTACCAATTCCACTAACAAATGTATAACCATTACCATTATTACTCAATCAAAAGTGCCACCAACATTTCACACCATATGGACATAAAACATGTAATTCGATCAGCATTTCATGACCATCTTCTTGTTGGCTAGGGTTAATTAATATCAACAAGTATTTTCGTGCATGTAGTATCGTTAGAGCTTAGGATATCTTCAAAATATTCCCTTGCAATCATATCTCATCTCCTTCAAATTATTTGCATGTGGTATTGCCGAATTAGCCCTCTTTTGCACTTGTTATAGTGTTTTTCCTTTCTCAAAATTGCCTTTCATATAATTTCACTAATATGTTTGTTGTGCAGGTGCAAGAAGAACAAATGCCATGAATAAATAGCAGGTTGTAGTAACATGAAGGAACAACATCTCAAAAGCTCAACTCATGCCAACAACAAAAATAACTCATCAACCGTGTAACTGTGTAGCACATCAAAAAAATGAGCAGATTTGACTTCAATAGTTCAAGGGGGTCCCACCTACTAGTATTATTTAGTATTATAATTAATAGGCATTAGCAACACTTTGCGAGCGAAAATACGTTGACGTTTTCAATCGTCAACAGGAACCTATGCTCCTTTGTTCATAATCTCTCCTACCTGGTGTGAACTGTCACCCTGTCTTGCAAGATAATCGTTATGTGGCCCGTTTTTCCACTGTGTTGTCTCAAAGGGTTCTCACCTGCTGTTGGTATGGTCGATTTTAGTCTCCCTATGTTGGTTCCACCGAGCGAAACCTTGATTATTCAGAGCCCGAATTTGATAAATTGAGCCAATTATATCTTGTCGAGTATCTTGTTGACTGTTATGAGTTGGTGGCATAGTGTCGATAGTGGTTTTGATTATCGGCTCGTCTCCGTTGATAGAGTTGATTACACAGTTGCAAATAGAAAATTATTATTGGTATATACTCGTTGCATTCTTTCATTGTGACAGTTGAATCGATGGCTCGCCATAGTTAAATTGCTTGATTTGAAAAGTTGTAAACGGGCATACACTCGTTGCCTCCTTTTGTGATAACAGTTGGATTGATAACTCAACATTGTTTTATGTTTTGATTCAGAGTGATTAGACATGTACAGTCACATAAATGTTCTTTACATTTTGAGTGGTCTGTGTGTTCCTACAACATGGTATAAATTGTTTTGGGTGGTTGTTGTGTGTTTAATATGTCCCGATCGGGATCGTTACAAATTGGAAATTTGATGTCAGAGATTTGGTTGTTTGTTGTGTATGTTTTATGGATATCATGCATCGTATCATTTGATTGCACCATCATATATGGGCACAGGTTTTAAAATAGTATAGCTCCATTGCAATTTAATTGTTAAATTGGTTAGAGGAATGGAATCGTGCACGTTTTTAAAAGAACTTGTGTCTGTGTTTGATTTGAGGAAATAATTTATGGACAGTGGTTGATGGTTTTGATGTTGAGCAGAGTTGAAACAAATGTTTGTGTGTTCATTGGAATTTGTTTTAAATATTAAATGGAAGAAGTGAGAGGAAACAAGATTCTTATACAGGTTGTTTGGAAGGTATATTGTTTTTGAATATGATAACACTGTGATCAATTAAAAGTGTTAAAGATTTAAATGTGGACAGTGAGCAAGTTTAACACATAGTAATGGTTAAATTAACCACGATAATTGTTAATTAGTGCTGGTAATTGTTAATTAGTGTTGGGATAGAGGTTTTGAACACAGAATTGTTTTATGGATTACTTAATTGATTTTTGGAACAATATCCACTCTTTTCCCTTACCATTATTTCACTTTTCACTGATTACAATCCCCTCGCCATCCCGTATTCATTATCCACTCCCTGTTCCTAAAATTTAATTACAGTCAAGGGAAATTGTATTATGAAAGTTTAAGATCGCAGGGATGGAGTACAATGATATATTTTGGTTTACATTACATTTGATTGTTTGTTGTATGTGAGCAGTAATCATGATATTTTCCCCCTCATTTTAACATTTTTCTCTCAGTACAACCCCTCGCATATCCCAAAACCTTTTTTCACCCCCTGCTCATTGACAACTATTAAACAATTTGTATGGATTGGATTGCATGAGTCTGATATGTTGCTGAGCCAAATTTTATTTCATATTTTAAAAAGAGTTGTCATGTATGGTGGTTAAAGAAACTATTTGCTAATAAATTATGCATACAGGAATGATCTTTTTCAGGAGAGGTAGCCATGGTAGAGGTAACCGAGGAAGAGGTAATTGGAACAAGGTCCCTAGAAGGCCAAGATTCTCCATACACTTTGATGCATACTCGTAAGAGTTAGATCGTCTATTTCAAGCTGGTTTTTTTAATTGGATTGGGCAAGGAGTGGTCCAACCTAGGCTTGAAAGGCCTCCCTTCCAAGCCCCATAGGTCCCTGGTATCCTCGTGCCTCCTCATGTCTCATTGCAACCTGAATTTCCCAAAAATGATGGATGGAAAGAGATTGTCCACCCGACAGTATCCCAACATCATGGCTGGCCTAATTTGTCTTTACCTTCTCCCACACCTATCAATCAAATTGTCCAAGTTGCCCCTGACCACTCACCAGTTCAGTCTTCCCATGCAAGAAAAAGTTTGAAAACCGAGGCCCACCATGCCCCTGACAAAGGAAAATCCATTGTTTCCCCTTCCTCACCCTCCAATGGTTCTGATAAATCGGTGTCCTCCTGCATGCATTTGAGGGATTATTTCTCTCATGTGATCAGTGAGATAAGGCCTAAAGGCTCAGCACAGCCTAAGGAAAATTCAGAGAGATCAAAAGGTGACAGCAGGAACAAGGGAAAGATTGCATCTCAGAGTGGAAAATATGGATTTTAAGGTTTTTTTATTTATAAATTGATGATAACAGTTGACTTCTGAAATTTTGGACAGCACATTATTTTTGGATATAGGGGTAATATACTTTGGAAATAATTTCAAAAATCATTGAGATTAATTGTCAAATATGAATGTGATGATGGGAGTCACAAGGAATGATGTTTTGTTTAATTAACTAGTTGTGTTATGATTGTTAAAAGCTAAAGGGAGTCACAAGGGGTCCCACCTACTAGTTATTATTTATTTAAAACCCCTTATTATGATTTATTACTTTTTCCCCTAACTAAAAAGTTTGTTGAGTTTTAGTTAACTTAACTAATGAAGTAGTTCAACTACTTCAACCAAGTCTAATTTGCTTAAAGGCAAAAGGAAAGGGAGGAACAAGAGGAGAATATAAAGAAAAGCATACTAAGGTTTTCTCTTTGAGGTTTTGTTGAGATAATTCAGTTTTCATTCATTCCTTAATTCATTAGAAGCCTAATTTTTTTTTATGATAGCATGGTCTTTTGTAGACAGCAAGATTCAGAGCTGAATTACATCATTCAGACACTTGTTTTTCAGAGGTGTTGATCTATCTTTGATAGTCTATGTAGACTTGTCTGTTTGTGAATTAGATTTAATGACTGGCAAAGGCTATTGTGCAGAGTCGAGTGGGCAACAATCTGTGGCAAGTTGATCCAGCTTTTAAAGTTCAATTTTTTATTTTCTATGAGAAGTCCTTTTGTGTGTTTCATCAGGGACGTCTAAGTTTGACTTTGGTCCAAAAAAATTTCAGGAAATTTTGTAAAGAGAATGATTCTTTGATGAATTGGAATGAAATAAAGGATTTCTTTATGTCTCATCTGTTTTGATTATTGACTTGGTGTCTTCACTTATTTCTCTATATTTATTTTCAGCATCTGTTATGTTCATAAAATTACATAAATAATGAATTTTTCAACAAACTTTTATTTATAAAAAAACCAGCCTAAGCACTTGTAAACAATACTTGTGAGTTAGGATACCAATTTTGATGGCTATAAATCTAGGGTGATATTCCCCTCTATCTCGCTTTAGCCAAGCAAGATCTGAAAATGCTTGAGTAAGATCATTTCATATATTTTCCTCAACACCTCATTGTAATCATTCTTCTTAGATGAATGCATGTAGAAGCCACATCTCTTCTTAGAGATAGCTACCACCATTCTAGCAAGTTGTTTTCAGTTCTGCAGTTTTACAGTTTCAGCCTATTTTCTTTATTCAATAGAAGTTATTGTTCACTGGATATATGTTGTTGTTCTCTGTATCTCTGTGTTATTATATTCTATCTGATATTCATTTCATTATGCTCATAAATCTAGATTAGTTGTACTTTAGGAAGAAAGGTATCCATCATGCCTTCTCTATTCTCTTCCTACACTTTGGATGGGCTTCTAATAGCTCGGTCACGTCTAGTTTGATCCTAAGTGCACTCTTCATCTTCTCTCTCACAATAGGGAAATTTAGGGTCTATTCGATGATATTTAGTCCAGTCTACAGGAAGATGGGTATTTACAATACAACGACGATGAGGTTGAAACGAAAGTTGATGGGAAATCGTGATCATTACGATTTAATTATCATGATCCAATTTAATCATTCATGCAAAGAAATAATTTACATAGCAGGCTTTGAAATGATGGTAATTCACACATTCAATGGTTGAGGATTATGTAATGATGCCAAATCGAGTAATGGAAAGGTGGTCAATTCGATGCATGTGAGACGGTTCAGGGAAATAGGTTCATGGTTGGTGAAATTAGATTCAAAGGTTTCCATAGTATTAAAAATTTCCAAATTTAATAAACAAAATGAATATTAGTAACTTACCCAAGCTTTAATTACATGGAATTACCTTATCATTTGATTGAATCAGCCCTGTTGAACCATACCTTTCATGAAATTTCTGAGTTATGCATTATGGTACAAAGAGTTTGTTCTGGATTGGATTATAAAAGAAGACTATGTATCATGGACTAGTTACTGGAAAATGTAGATCTGTTATATGATTTTGGTAGCGATCCAAAGTGTACTCATGGTGTTGTATTTATCATGTGCTAGAATGGATACCCCATGTTCTTCATTAATCATTAGAAATGATATGGAAGATGTAAGAATTAGAACCACTTTATGCAAATAAATATGGCCAATACTACTAGATCAGGATTAGGAACATGAATAGAAACAGGAACACTGCTAAAAACTTGAAGACTAAATTTGGCATGCTTGCTCTAGTTTGAACTACTACAAGCTCTTTGTCCTTACCCACTTTCATACATTCCCTTTCATTTGAATAAATCTCTTAAAGTCGAACATGGAAGGGAATCATTGGATTACTGACCTTTAATGGTTGTTGTTAACCAATGCGAGATTGCTCACCTATAGTGTCAATGAGCATCAAAGTACTACAATACATCATGTCAAGTACAAATGGATGTGTTGAAGTCAAGTAACTTGTAGGATCTAGCAATCAGGGGGCATTGATGTATCCCCATTATTGCCATCAAGACAATTTGTCATTAGGGCATACAGATCCCAAGGAATTATCATAATCTTTGATCTCGAAGCCAAGATAAGGAGCTGAAGTCGATGGGTTGAGATTATTGGAAGGATGGCCTTACATAATCCTCCATCATCTAATGCAAGAACCAAAAAATGATTGAATAATTTGAAAACATTAACCATCACAAGATACAATTTTATTTGGGAACCTCACCAGCTAGAAACTTGGTTTTCAAGTGAGGTTCCGACCCAACTGCGCCATAATTCCTAGTTTTCACAACTGAGCATTATTTTTCTCTTTACTTTTTATTTCTATTTTTATTTGTTATTTTTGTTTGATTGAAAATGGAAGAACTAAGAAGAGGAAGGTTGTGCATAAACCACCTCACCTACCATCTACAATTCAACTTGCTCCATGATATCCTTGACAAACTCCCCTTTAGATTTGGGCTTTTGATATAACTTGAGCATGTTCCCATTAACCAAGAAGGAGACTTTCTCATCATCTATAGACTGAATTTCAACAAACCCATTGTTAAAGATATCTTCAATCTCATAGCGACCAAGTCAACGGGTGTTGAAATTTCCCTTGAATTCCTTGAATCTGGAGTCGAACACCAATGCCTAGTCACCTACCTTGAACCGTTTCTTTTTAATGAATTTGTCATGCCATTTTCCCCTTTGTTGCTAGATAAGATCAGTGTGTTGGAAACCTTCCTAATGCATTTCGTCTAACTCATTGAGTTGAACAATTCTTTCCTTTTGTGCCTCGGTCAGGTCTATCCCCAATTATGTTGTCATTCAAAATGTTTTGATTTGAAATTATATGGGAAGAAGAACTTGTTTCCCATAGACCAACTCATATGGGGAAAAACCAATAGTACTCCTCCATGTTGTCTTGTAAGCCCATAAGGCTTCTAGAAGTCTATCTGTGAAACCCTTCTTGTGTAGTTGTATTGTCTTTGTCATGATTCCTTCCAAAACCTTATTTGTTGACTCTACCTACCCATTGGCTTATGGGTAACATGGGGAAGATTTCTTGTAACGTACCCAGCCACCCAGGCTGGGCCAAGTCATGTGAAACTCTCTCATTATCAGTTTTGATACCATATTTGTAGCAAACCTAGCCTCCATCTAAGCAACATTACGTGTGGAATACACATAAAAATGAAACTTCTGCTAACTAAAGTAATTCCTTTACTACTAGTCGGTTTCATGTAGCTTACAACTATAATTTATAACAGATTTAGCTACAGTCTGTAACCATAAAACAGATGCATCTAAAGCATTTTAATAATCAACATGAAGTACAACTAAATCGTTCATTATAACATCATATACGTCATTATCATTCATGCAAAGTTCATGCACAACAATAACACATGTAAATAACTTAGTACAAGATAAAACAATTATCTTTAAACAAGAATCGTGCAACCAGTTGCTTAGGATGGGTGTTCCACCCAACCATAGACTGACTATTCCAAATCTCAACAGCTAGTCACCCCTGAGATAAGGCTTGTAATCCACAAAAGAGGGTGGTCTCTCACAGTCCACTCGCGGCTCATAAAGCTCATAACCCAATTGATATTCTCCTACAGCTATCCCGATATTTCCACCAACTCTCTTCCTCTTAACCTACCCAACCTAAGAAATGCACCATTCGTTTGTCAGGGATCACCCAATGGATGTATCATCCATTTATCAGGGTAACCCAAGGGATATACCATCTGTTTATCAGTGTTAACCCAAGGGATGTACCATCTGTTTATCAGGGATATCCCAAGCAATGTGCCATTTTTTTATCGGGTCTCTCTGGCACAGGTAACTAGGAATATCTTAGCTGGGAACTCGAGGGAACTTGCTTCTAGGAAAACTATCAGCAAACTATCATCAAACACTTGTTGTTTTAGTGCAACTCACACAGGATTTCACTCTTCTAGCCTGGCAACCGGGCGCTTCATTTCTCTAGCTCCATTTCTCTCTAGTTACGCTCCAAAATTCTCCCTCCATAGTTGCACTAGCTCCTAGCTCTCTTTCTTCCCCTCTCAGACTCATGTCCCAACCCATGCCAATTGGTTTGTTGTGGCTTTCCTTTATTGACACTCACTCTTCCCCAAGTTGATTGTACTCAACCCCCATGTGCCCAATAAATCTGGGACGTGACCACTCACACCCACCCTCTTACATGAATTCAATGATTGGCTTTGGAAACACTCAATCAGAAGGATGTCACCACTCACACCCACCCTCTTACATATATTCAATGATTGTCTTTGGGAACACTCAATCAGAAATCGGAAGGTTCATATACAATTGGCAAGTTTAGGAAAATGGGTTAAATTGATATACATGGGTAATTCCCCCTTTTCCCCTCTTAGCCATTATCCTAGACACTTCCCTCTCTTGTGGGTTAATTCAACCCCCGTCTCTTGTCCATGTCCCTTTAGCAACTGGCATCACATTTTTATTATTAAAACATTGAAATACAATTCACATATTACATTGCTTGGTCGTAGCCACATATTGTATCTACATAAGCATTAATTAAACTGGGGATGTTACATTTCTTGTGCTTAATGAGATACTTTTGAGTAATTTCCTATACCAACTTAGATGTAATGGAGTCCCTTGGTCAGTAAAAAATTCTTTGGGTAGCTCGAAGCAAGTAATAATATCTTCAAACAAGAAATAAACTATTGATATGTTTTTTGTTCTTAATAAATCCTTTTGCCTCCACTCATTTTGTAACATAATCAACATAGACTAAAATGTACTTCCTACTCTTGGATGGGGGGTTGATTGGTCCTATGAAGTATAAGGACCGTTTTTACAAGGGTCCTATAAGGAAACTGTCACATCCTTTGAAAACTATCACATCTACAGACATACTTCTTGACATCTCGAAAGAGATTAGGCCAGAAGTAGCCTGAATGGAGGATCT
>ML807454.1:90807-110468 GCA_009831015.1 Picea engelmannii | reverse complement strand
TGCATTACCTTTCTAATGACCATAATCATTCCTCAATATGGTTTATGATCCCAAACATTATGGCTTCCTGAAATTCCATTCTACTCAACGGTGTCCTTCACGTTTATTAGAAAACTTCCTTTTTATTCCTTGAGAATCCTTTGGATCAAAACTAAATTCTTAGTGGATATCCATATTCTCCTATCCAATATATTTTCAATGACTACTCTCATTCTCAATTCTAAGCTTTGAGAGACAAGTTATAGGCAGTTGAATATTTCCCATTTATCCCTTTTGTGCACCTTTCTCCCTAGTGAAAATAATATTAAACACCAAAAATTTCCACTTCGAGAGGTAAATATATCAAGAAAAAAGAAATATTTTATACATGAAACATATAATATTGTTATTACTAAATTCACAACAACACTCAAATTTTCAAACCGATGCTCTAGTCAAAATCTGCAACAATCTGGAAATGACAACGTTGCCCCTTTGGACTTTCTTTTGGCTTAACAATTTCATCCTTTTTCATGCATCCCTACACCAATTAACTTGGTATTTTCGAAAAATATCAATTTGGTATGCCCATTACTACCTTCTAAATAAATTTTCACAGTTCCATCCATTATCAGGCTCCAAACTATTAGTTACATCCCATAGAAGTTTTGATTGTTTTACATTTTTAACCATGTATGCTACAAGTGTCGTCTTTCTCTTCCTTCACATTTTTACAAACCCAAATTCCAAATTTGGCTCCATGTTTGTCTTCTATGGTTCAATATATTTCCATAGATTTTTCCTATGCCTCGAATTAACCTCTGAGAAAGGATTTATTCCCTATGGAAGTAAACTGGTGCCAACATTTTACCTTAACAATTTCAACTATAACATTATTATATGATCTCCATTTTGCATCCGGGCTAGTTCGATGGAAATCTCTCTCCAAGTTATTTTTTTTGAGTTGTAGAGATATAGTGTACCTTGTTACACTTTTTTATTTTGGGTTTTAATTTCCTAAAATTTTCGTTTAGGGCCTTAAAATAGCTTCGCAAGTTCATGACCTTCAAAAAGTGTAAAATTTCATAGAAATTTGATTGTTTTAATATTATAAAAAAACTATAAATCTAAGTCATCAATTTCAAAATATCATGAGATATCAGCCGTTGATCTAAATCTATCGACCATTGGCCATTCATGTTCTTATTTGGGCATGCACAACATTTTCCCAAAAATTCCAAACCAACCGTCAACCATTGGCCCATTTCTTTAGCAACTACTTTGCAACACAGCACTAAACCGATTGACCCTACCATCAATTATAAATTGTCGACAATTCTCGTTTGATGATGAAACACCTTATTAATTTAGTTGACCTTCGACCATTTTCCATTAGATATCAACCATCCTTGTTGGATGATGAAAACACTTCTCCAAATCAACTTACCCGAATGTCGACAATCGACCATCGATCATTTTTTGGCTGACATGGAAAATTTTGACAGGGCATGACACATGGATGTTGACGTGGCATGGAATGTGGATGCTGATGTGGAATGATACATCATCACCCTCTTTCCTTCATCTATTTTTGGCCATTTACCTTGGATGACCCAAACACCTTGTTGAATTGGATGACACCCAACCATTGGCCCATCGACCATTGATGATTTATCTTGCTTGATCAAAACACTTCATTGAACTGGCCAACACCCAACCATCATCCCATCAACCATCGGTGATTCCTGTTGGTGACCAAACACTTATCCAATCCATCTAACCAAACCATCAGTCATCCATCATCGATGAATTCCGTTGGTGACCAACACTTCACCAATTTGGTCGACCGACCATCGACCATCGACGATCTCCTTTGGCCAACTCCAACACATAGAATTTTTTGACCAAAATCCTGATGAATTTGTACCATCAATATACCATTTAAAAATGATATCAGCCTTTGATCGGCTCCAACTTCCCAACCTCCTAAAATCGATCCAAACCATTGATCTATATCCTCTTTCCAACTGTTGAAATGAATCTCAACCATTGATCTACTCGATCTTTCCAAATGATAGAAACCTTATAATTTTTTAAATTTATCTCAATGAATATAATTCATTGATCTCGATATCAAACATGATCTCAGTTGTCGATTCAATGAACTATGTTCGGTGCTACAATGCCCATTAAAACATGAAATTTGTCCTTCCAAGTTGAATTTAACTCTGCAACTCTACATATTGATTCCATGTATCATCTCTAAAAGGGTTCTAAGGAAATTTCAATCAAATTTACTCACAAATTTGGGGATTTCACTCTAATTTTTCTATTTTTTCCCCCAAATTCGTCAAAGAAAATTATTTAACAACAAAGTTTACCCAAACTCTCACCAATTCTTATCCCATACAGGTCCAGTGTTTGAACCAAAATCTCTGATACCACTTTGTAATGTACCCAACCTCTAGCTGAGCAACATTACATGCAAAAACCCATTAAATTTTTAAGGTTTACTGTCAATTAATTTTATATAGATCACCAGCTACATATCATAGACACATATAACTATTTGACTGATACGATATTCTAAATGCATTTAACAACACAAAATAAATAATGAATTAAATTTCTCAAGAAAACAATAAACACACAACTTCCATATAAATGAATTTGCACAACGGAATAATAATAATAACAAAACATATAACTTATCTATATGCATAATAACCAAATGGATACACACAAAGGATGAAACTCCTAGCCATAGGCATTGTTGTTCATTTCCTCTCAACAAAAATCCACCCACGTTTAGGCTATGAGTCCGCAAAGAGATCCATACCTCTAGTTTTCCACTATCCACACATAACAACCCGAAACCTAGGTTCCACTATGTTCCACATAACCTACAAAACCCAAGGAATGGATTCCCCCTTCACTGTACAGAGTCCCTTGGGCCTTCCCACTTCTCTCTAGGGACCTGTTGAGCACTCAACACACCCTAAAAGTCTACGTCAAATTTCATTTTTTGGGTACCACTTGATCTCTTGCGAATGTCTAATTCGATCGTACTATGAAAATGTTTCCTTTGCTCGTCTTATGTTTTTCATTTTAAGTCTTTCCAAGTTGTTTGAGCAAGAAAAAATTATCATGAATTAACAGAGATTGACATTTGATTAAAGAAATGACAACCAAAATTTCTCCCCAACGCGCTAAAGGAATTCGACATCGGGAAGGATTAGAGATGACCAGTTTCGCTCGAGAGGACCAAAATAGCCAAGGCCCGACCTCCATCGGTGTCGACAGTATTAATTGTGCGACAAGCGTTACAAAAGAATGTCGTTGATGACCTGCCCTCGTCGGTGTCGGGAAGTTTTGAAGAGAGTAAGCGTCACACGAGTAAAGGAAGGATATCGCTGATTGTCGCCTGCCAAAATGTTTTCAGCATCAGGAGTTTCGAAGGACGATAAAACCCAAAGAAACTACGTGTTGATTTTTGAACGTTGATTCCCGATACTCACCGATGTCGACGATCATAATATCTAGCTCATTTTAGCGTGATCGAAGTAAACGAAGCCCCGAGTGTAACCCTTACCCATGAGCTGAGTTCTAGGTTTTCTCTTAAGAAGTCCCAAGTTAGTAACGCCACGTCGACATCATTCAGCGCCAGAATTTTCTAAAGGAAAATATCAATTAACTTACAAAATAACTTAGGACAATGATAATTACAAAATCACATAATTATGAGAAGCTTGAATAAGAACACAATAGATTTACGTGCAAATAGGAAACATGATGCTTTCAACTGCTGCACCTAGAACCTGTTCAGGAAAAACATTTTCAAAATTTCATATATTAAGGTTCCCTCTAGGCTTAGGCTACATACAAAAAAACACTACCAACACCTTGGCCAACCGACACAGTTACATCGAGAACATGAAAATTCTCACAACAAACAGGGGAAATTATCAAAACATACGTTACTTCCGAGAATACAAAGCACGGGTCCACCCATCATGTATCTCCTTCACAGAGACCTTCTCCTAGACTTCTCTGTGTGCCTTCCAATGTTCTTATGCTCTCCCCCTCCATCGTCCTCCACATTTTGCGAAACTTCACAATCGTATCCTGTGCTTCCCGAAGGTGCCTCCTGAGCCAATTTGTGCTTCCTTTGACACCTGGTGGTGTTGATACCTCCTGGTTCTATGCCACAAGTTCTCTATGCAATTCTCTATTTTCTTGATAAATTTCAGCTATGGCAAGTTGTGCCTGCTCCCGCTGTTGATTACGGTTTTCAATGTTGGAACCTGATACCCTTGTCCTTTGCATTCGAATCTCTCTTCCTCGACTGGTAGTCCCGACTTGCTCTAGCTGGGTATCATGCATGATGAACTCCTCAACGGTCGAGTGTGCACTCAACTCATTCAAGATGTGGCTTCCTCCTACTTCCTTATTTTTTTTGGGCCTTCCCCTCCTCCGTGATGTCAGATTTTGAGAGGGTGTGTCCTCCAACCTGTGTCCTTAAGACAACTTTTTCTCTACTTCGACCTTCGCTTGAGGTTCTAACATCGTTTAGGAGCAAAGGTAAGGAAATCCTTTTGAAATCTCTGAGAAACTCGATGGCAATAAGAAAGAGTCCCAGGCATATTAAGGTTCAGAGTTGGCACTCTGACTGACTCGTGCACCTCGTCTCATGTTTTGAGGGGATCCAATGGAGCGACAACGTGTACATTCTTAGAAGTCCACGACTAGATGAAGGGCCATGACACAGGATATGATAGAATTGGACTTGCAAGAACAATCCCTACTTGTATACAAACTCCTCCGATGTGTAGAACAACACAGAACATCTAAGATTTATAGCAGAGCAGAGCAATGAGACGAAACATGCCAAGGAATACTCATACATTACGATGAGATGTTTTGAATAATTAACGTGTCATGTCTGCATGACGGATATGATCTAGGACGTGTGAAATGTAGCCGATAAGAGTTGGAGAGAATATATAGTACAATCATTTCCAATCTCTTTAATCTTCCAAGCCTCCACTATTGGCGAATGATGGTTGACACACTTCGTGATATGGTCTCTGGGGTAACAACTTGCCTCAACCTGGGTCTTTTAATGACTTCCTTTATTGTGACATTTGACCTTTTTGGATCTGACACACACTTTCGACACACGTTGAGTTCTGGCATCCTTTCCAAACCCTAAGGGGCAATCGACCTCTAGAATGGCTTCAACGCTCGTATCTGCCGTACCTTATCTTCCACACTATGGCGCATGGATGTAACTCGTCCAAACTGAAGGGGAGAGGCAACGCAGATAAATAAGCTACAATTCATTCAAAAAGAAAAAATATGCTAGGATCACATAAGTATTTAACAATCGAGACTCGAAAGCTCTACACGTACGCATCAGTTGGCTTTCTTCGCTTACATCTTCCTATGTTTTTCCTAGTAAGTAATTTATAAGCCATACCAATCCGATTGTAGGAAAGTTATCTCCAACTACCAAACAAGTTATAAATAGATACATCGACCAATTAGTTAGAGGTCGATGGTTGTTGTAAGAACTCTTTCTTTCTGGTTGTTAAAAATTATTTTGAAGCTTCTTTGAATTGAGAAGTCCTTCTAAACCAAAGACAAGTTATTTTCATCAAATGTATGTGTGATTGGATGTGGAGAAGAACTATTTACTATCCTGTTTCACGAATGATGTTGTAATGATTAAGAGCAATTAATTATGTTGGCAAGTTATCTGGTGCAATTTTTTTTTGTTCTTTTCTTTAATGATGAAGATGAATCATTGTGTTATTATGTGATGAAAGGTTCTAGTAGATGAATTATTTTGCTTGCCATTATCTCATTTCATATGTGTTTTCTTTCTGGTAGTTAGTATCTCAGACAATAATTGGATGCTCACATGGTTAATTTATTAGTACTAGGCCTATGGTATAAAATTGTAGTCTACATGCTTGAGCAGTGAGTTATCCCAAGCTCAACCTCTTCCCCTTAGTTAAGATTAATTCCATTTTTGTTGCCAAGTTGGTTTATACCAGCTTACATCTCATATCGGTCCCACCCAAGAGAAAATATACAAAAGAGAATATTCAAAACTGAAGGAAGATCCTTCACAATAAAACGTAAAGGCCATCGATAATTTGGCCGGATCGTAAGATCTGGAGAACCATTCCACTATTAAATGCCCCAAAGTCTAATTGGGCCTTGATGGCAGGTTTGGTTCCTACTGTTGAGTCAAGGGATTTAAGATCCATCAACATAATTGGTGCTAGAAATAGGGCTTGAGAATGAATGGCTGGATGTATATTCTACAGAGTATTTCAAACAACCTATAGATTCAAAACATCTCACATGCATGGCTAGTCATTCCCAAGACAACCCAAACACACTGAGTACTACTGGAATGAGTAACTCAACCCAGCCTGAGGAAGAACCTTTTCACCTTGAAATACCTTACGCTCTTCCTCATGAGGAAGTAAATCAATTCAAAAGAATCACAAGAGCCTACGCCCGATAGATCGGTGCACTGTCCTTAGCTCCCATACTCCCTCAAAGAAAAAAACAAAGTATACCAATGGTTAGTACTCCCGACGAGGTTTTTGAACACTCGATAGAAGACTTAATAGATTTTTCAATTACCAAAATCCAAGAAACTCTTGATTTGATACCCGAAACGCTAGCCGACGACGTCTCTGAACCAGATGATTTCTCGGAAGAAGAGGAGTTTAACTTAGATTTTGAAGATATGGAAGGCAAAAATGACCATAATGATGAAAGAGGGAACCTGCCTCTGAACAATCAATCCTGGTTAGACAGAGATTCTTTGGCCCTCCCAATACCCATTCATAACCTTCCCCATCATCCAGAGAAGTTGCTACCAAAGTTCAATCTCGAAACCTCTAGATTGCTTGAAGATCATATCAAGAAATTTATACTAGCAATCAGGCTTATGAACATCCAACATGAAGACATAGTATGCAGAATTTTCCCCTATATGTTTGAAAATTCAGCTTCCACGTGGTATTTCAACCTACCGATAGGATTTATAACTAGCTGGATGAAGTTCCAGAAAGATTTTCTAGACAAATTTTTCGAAGAAACTACTATGGGAGCCTTGATGGCCAAGTTGTTCACTGCCACCATGAGTTCGAAAGAAAGGGTCAAAGACTTCAACCAAATATTCATGACAATCTTGAAAAATTTCCAACCCAAAGCTAAGCTAACTCAGGAACTGAAAATCAAAGTTTACGCTAATACTCTCCCAACTTCCATTTCCATGTTCGTAAAAATGGATACTAAACGAACCCTAGCTGAGAATTTTGAAGAAGACAAAACGATAGAATTCCAGATGAAATGGTGTAAAGAAGGCCAGGTTTCATTGGTTAATAAATAATCTCAACCTCCCCCCAGGAGAGGACTCCTTTTGACTAGACCACCAGGGAAACAACCATAATAGACTCCTGACAAAGGTAATGGAGACATCAAAGATCTACAATGCATGGTTAAGAAACTATCAAATGAGATCATAGACATGAAGAGAAACGCAGGGGAAGGGAACCAAGGCCAAAGGCCGTACAACCCTTTCTTTAAAAGGAACCTACCGTTCAAGGTGATTGAACCTCCCCTAGCCAACTTAAATATCGATCTAGGGAATGTGGTATATGATTCTTTCTGTATGTATCATCAGGAAAACCACTCCAAAAGAGACTTCCCTCAATGGGTGCACACCATGAATTTGATGGCCAATTAGTTTCTATATGAAGTCTCCCTAAACGAATGATCGAGAGGTTTAGTTATAAATATTGTTGATCAGGAGGAGGTTGGTCCACCACAAGATACATCCATGCTGATATGGGATCCTGACTTGATAATGCCTTCCGACGACCTGTTTGAGTCTCAAGAACCACCCATTGAGGTATCAGTGGTGCAGACATGCAGTAAAGGTCCACCTATCTCAAAAGACATCACTGATACCCAAACTTTGAGAGATAAGACATTCCCTGATCTCCCAAAAACACAGTTTACTCCTAGTAGGAAACCTACAAGCATCCATACCCGAGAATCACCCAAACTTGACTACAACGTAGTTGAAGATTTGAAGAAGTTAAGGGCAAACATATCAGTCATGGATGTGTGTAGGACCCCTCAGTAGAAAGACTTCCTACTACAAGATTTGAACTCAGTAGAAGACCCTACAACTGGAAATGGTCAAGAAAGGAATCTAGCTCCCACAGACCTAGTAAATAAACCAACCATGAATACTTGTTCGGAAGATAATAAAGGAAAGCCTTTTGTCCCACCTTTCCTCTTAACGTTCGAAGTTTTCAATGGTAATCTGCATAATTGTTTGGTATATTTAGGAGAATCTTCCAACATTATGCCCTTTTCAATCTGCAAAAAATTAAATTCCATTCCTCTACAGAACGATAAACATGTGATACAGCTAGACAGAACCCAGGTCAAATTCATGGGGGAACTCAGGGATGTAATGATCAGAATAGAGACACATCCTAAATTTGTGCAAGTGATTGACATCATCATGGTAGACATCCCAGAGGCCTATGGGTTATTGCTAAGTAGAGATTGGTCTGAGAAGTTAAATGGGTACTTTAGCACATACTGGGCACACCTTTGGTTACCACTCAAGGGATACATGAATATGATCAGAATCGATAGGGAGAGATATCTGAAACATACGATCATTGATATAGAAACCCTGAATGAACCCTCATCTACAGATTTCCCCATGCTGGGCAATTATCCCTGCGATTCCCACTTCAGAATATTTTCTCCTCTCTTATCCGATGTCCCCCTCTCTAAAAAATCTGAAATGGTTTTTCAAGAGAAATTGTCGATACCGACAGAAGACACCCTCTTCTCCCAAGACCTTACATTATAAACTATAGAACATGAGATAAAAGAGATAGAAAGTAATAAGGAATGAGAAAAGGGCTATTGTCTTTCACAAATTTGGACCATATACTTTGATGGATCTAAATCACAGGAAGGATCAGGGGTAGGGTGCATCCTCATTGATCCAAAAGGTAAACGTTATTTCCTATCCTATAGACTAGAATTCGAATGCACCAATAACACCATCGAGTATGAAGCTCTAGTACAGGGGTTAATGAAATCCATAGACTTGAATGTCAAATAATTGAAATTTTTCGGGGACTCCGAGATTATCATTAGGAAAGTAAGGAACACTATACACTACAATTCCCCTCACTTGAAGAACTATCAACAAGAAGTGCATAGGTTAACATATCATTTTGAAGCTTTCAATATCGCCGCAATACCCAGAGCAAAGAACATCCTTTCTGATTCCCTGACCACAACTACTTTGAGGTTGTCACCTATGGAATACTATGAAGCCTCCCGGTTCATTGTGTAACTACTCTACAAACCATCGGTGACTAACAATATATCTAATTGGAAGGTCTTTGAAGGAGATGAGCAAATCATAAAATTCCTGACTAACCAAGACAATTTCAAATATTTAGCCATCGATGATGAGGTGTTCTAGGAACAAGAGATAGAAATTGATCCTCGAGTAGACCAGCCTCTTGATATATCAAAATCTCACACCATCCCAAAAGGTATAGCTAATCTAGAAAATCTATTTGATCTCAAAGAACACTTTAGGGGGCCTAAGAACGCAAAGACCGACAACTCTTATCCCCTGCATGAAACTATAAATCTCCAAACCTTGGATAATCCAAAGAATCTAAATCTTGGAAAAATCATATATAAAGAGGAAAGAAAGGCTTATCTCAAACTTTTCAGACAATATCAAGATGTCTTCGCATGGTCCTACCGACCTAGAAACCTACGACACCTGGATCATTCAACGCACTATACCATTAAAACTTGAGGTGAAACCTTTCCAACAAAATCTCTGAAAGTATCACCCATCCTTCGAACCTCTCATGTATCAGGAATTAAAGAAACTTTTAGATGCCAAGATCATTTTCTAGGTCAAGCATTCTGCATGGGTAGAAAATCTAGTTATTGTGAGGAAAACATTTGGAGAAATTCGCTTATGCGTAGATTTTAGAAATTTTAACAGAGCTTCAGAAAAGGACAATTACCCAGTCCCACCAATGGAATAACTCCAGCAGGCCGTGTCTAGCTGAGATATTTTCTCTCTACTGGATGGTTTCTCAGGTTACAAACAAGTCTTGGTTTTGGAGGAAGATTGTTTAAAAACCACCTTCCGAACCAAGTGGGGAACCTTCACTTATAAACGCATTCCTTTTGGGTTGATCAGTGCAGGAGAGACCTTCCAAAGGGCCATGGACATAGAATTTAGGGGACTAATCAACAAGTGTGTTGTATAGGGATGATTTTAAGGATGGAAGTTTGTTTTAAAATGTAGAAACCTTGGCGAATCTTACTAGTCCTTCATATTCCAACTATAAATGTTTGGAAATATTTTTGTAAAAATATTCAAATTTATAACGATTTTATATAGTTTTTATAAAATTTTGGCAATTTTTAAGGTAAAATAATTTTATCCTGTAGAATTTGGGTGAATCATTTTTAAAATAGCGAATCTCGTTTTTGGAAAAACCATGGAAAATTAGCCCATGAGTGAAATTTAGCCCCTAAAATCATCCATGGTGTTGTAGTGTATCTAGACGACGTAACCGTGTATTCAAAGAACAGAGAAGAACACATCCAACACTTAACTCAAATTTTTGAAAGGTGTAGGAAATACGGTATATTGTTAAATCCAAAGAAAACCATTTTTGGTGTCGAGGAAGGTAATATGTTAGGTCATATTATATCCCAAGAAGGTATTCACATATACCCAGAAAGGATTAGAGCCATAGCTCAACTCCCGTTAGCCCATAACAAGAAAGCCATGCAATCCTTTTTCGGGCAAATAAATTTTGTGAGGAAATTCACTCCTGATTTCACGGAAATCATCAAACCCTTACAAAATATGATTCAAAAAGATACCGAATTTAAGTGGGATGATGAATGAAAGGATTCTTTGAAAAATATTAAAACTGCCATATCCCGGGCCTTGTGCTACGAAGTCTCGATTTCAATAAGGACTTCTTCCTCTATACTTTCACCTCCGACCAATCATTAGCCACAGTATTGACTCAGATGGATGATGACAACAATGAATCTCTAGTGTTTTTCATGAGCAATAATCTCCAAGGAGCCGAGATTAACTATTCTACTGTTGACAAATAGGCCTATGTGGTTTACAAGGCGGTAAAACACTTCGGGTCTTACATCCTCAAGAACCACACCAAAGTGATTGTTCATCACCCTGTAGTCTGATCCTTATTTACTAAGCAAGAGATGGGGGAAAGAAGAGGGAACTAGATTTCAGTAGTCCAAGAATTTGATCTAGATATAAAACCTGCCAAACTTGTTAAGGGGCAAGGGTTCTGCAAACTCGCAACTGAAGCCCAAGACCAAGAAAATGAAGATTTTGGATGGGAGAATGAAATGGAATTATGGTGTGGGGAATATTCATACATTTCCCCAGGGCCTGAGTCTTGGTATATGAATTTGACCTACCTCCTACACCATGGGGACTACCCAGAAAATCTCAACCCCAGGGAAAGGAGAGCTCTTATGTTAAAATCTGCACAATATCGCCTCATAAATTCGATACTCTTTCGGATTAATTACGATGGAGTATTCTTAATATGTCTCGAATGTGAAGATGCAGACAAAGTACTGAAGGAAATCCATGATGGCCCTGTCAGTGGGCATTTCGCAGGAAACACCACTGCTCATAAGATCCCGAGAGCTTGTTACTATTTTATCACCTTGTTCAAAGGCACCCATGCCTATGCCAGAAACTGTAAAACTTCTCAAGTCAACACTGGGAGAGAGAAGAGAGCGACAAACCCACTCCATCTAGTAATTGTCTCTGGGCCTTTTGAGAAATGGGGGTTAGATATCATAGGATAAATCACACCAAGCTATTAAAAAAAACACAAGTACATTTTGATTGCCACTGATTACTTCACAAAATGGGCAGAGGCTATCCCTTTGACTCATGTAAATGAAAAAGTAGTGATCCAATTCACAGAGAAACAACTAATCATGAGGTTTGGCGTCTCTTCTGTCCTGGTTTTTGACAATGTAGATTATTTCTCTTCAACCTGACTGATGGAGTTTTCTTTGGACAAAGGAATCATAATTAAGTACTCTACAAATTATTACCCATAAGGGAACAAGGTGGCAGAATCGACCAATAATAACCTAGTAAGGCTAATAAAGAATATGGTTTCAAGTAATTAAATGAATTGGCATAATATACTCCATAACGCTTTATGGGCCGATAGGTTCACACCCAAATAAGACATAGTAAATTCCTCGTACTTCCTAGTTTACAGACAAGAGGCTATTCTCCCAAATGGGCTTTATCTTCCATCTCTTCAACCAGCCCAATATTCCAACGGGGATCCCTCCTCAGTCATACAACAAAGAATTGATACTCTGCTCATGCTAGAAGAAGAGAGAAAAAAGTCCAAGTCGAAATTCATAGCTCAACAACAGGTGGTGAAAAGATGGTTTGACAAGCATAAAGCCAAAGAGAAGGACTTCGAAGTAGGGGACCTAGTCCTAAGGTGGGACAGAGAAAATGAACCAAAAGGGAAACATTCTAAGTTTCAGAATCTATGGCTTGGACCTTTCCAGGTGGCTGAGAAGATTGGTGTAGTTACTTATTGATTGAAAAATCTTAGGGGGAACTTGATGCCCTCCCACTGAATGGACAAGACCTAAAACAATTTTTTCAATAAAAAAAAATAAAAATGTGTGTTTTTATGTTTTGTTTGAGTGTTTTCATGATCGTGAAATACTTTTTGGTTTTGTTTTCTTTAGCTTTCTGGTTTTTTTCGGTGCTTTTGAAAGATGTGTTTAGCAACACAATGGTTTACCTTAAGTCATGTGACATATAGAACTCTATTCCAAACTCATCTCTCACGTACAACACAAGAAGCATCAAGGAGCTTGTGGTTTCTTTGAGGGGTCCCCTATCCAACCTGTGTAAATGAACAACTTCGAAGAAAGGTCAGAAGTGTCTAATCGGTGGTTTGGTAATACCTTTAGGGAAATAAGGAAAGATGGAAAGGAATACATGAACCCAGAAGACAAAGCTAGCAAATGATCCACCTTAACCATCTCACCTTGCAAAATAAACAGACATCATCCTCTCCCACTCGCTCAGGGAATCATGCTGAAATAAAATTAATATTATCAAAAGAGTGAACAATAGGAGAGGGTATGAAAATATCTTCGTCGGGGATATAGATGCTCATTGGTAATGGAGAAAGGTCTGTGATTTTGGGGTGACTCCTCCGGGAATATGGACACTCATTGGCAGTGGAGCCACACCAAAGGAAGTGAGTAGAGTTAACTAAAGGCTTCATGCCAGTGAATTCTTTACTAAAATTTTGTAAAAAGGGGGCATGATTTAGGGTTATAGGAAATGAGGAAGGAATAAAGGCTAAAAACCCACAGACAAACCTGGAAGCATCAACCAAAGAAGTTCAAAACACAAGGGTAAAATAGGCTCAGATTCAAAACCAGTTAAGTTCTCCACCTACTTCTATATCAGCCGAGCCCTGAGGATGGAATAGAGATTTTGATTTCACCCAGTGAATCGCCATTTGTTGAGCACTCAACACACCCTAAAAGTCTACGTCAAATTTCACTTTTTGGGTGCCACTTGATCTCTTGTGAATGTCTAATTCGATATTAGTATGAAAATGTTTCCTTCGCTCATCTTCTGTTTTTCATTTTAAGTCTTTAGAAGTTGTTTGAGAAGGCGAAAATCATCATGAATTAACAGAGACTAACATCTGATTAAAAAACTGACAACCAAAATTTCTCCTTGACGTGTTAAAGGAATTCGACATCGGGAAGAATTAGAGATGACAATTTTTTCTCGAGAGGAACAAAATAGCCAAGCCCCTACCTCCATCGACGTTGGTAGTCTTAATTACGTGACAAGCGCTACGCAAGAATGTCACCGATGACCGACCCTCGTTGGTGTCGGGAAGTTTTGAAGAGAGTAAGCGTCGTGCAAGTAAAGGAAGGATATCGCCGATTTCCAACTGCTAAAAATTTTTCGGCATCGGGAGTTTCGAAGGATGATAAATCCCGAAGAAACTACGCGTTGATTTTTGAACGCCGATTCCCGATACTCACCGGTGTCGGTGGTCATAATATCTAGCTCATTTTAGTGTGATCGACATAAACGAAGCCCCAGGTGTAACCCTTACCCACTAGATGAGTTCTAGGTTTTATTTTAACAAGCCCCAAGTTAGTAACACCATGTCGACATCATTCAACATCGAAAGTTTCTAAAGGAAAATATCAATGAACTTACAAAATAACTCAGGACAACGGTAATTACAAAATCACATAATTACGATAATCTTGAATAAGAACACGGTAGATTTATGCGCAAATAGGAAACACGATGCTTTCAACTACTATGACTAGAACCTGTTGAGGAAAACCATTTTAAAAATTCCATAGATTAAGGTTCTCATTGGGCTTAGGTTACATACAAAAAAACGCTACCAACACCTTGGCCAACCGACTCGGTTACATTGAGAATGTGAAAATTCTCACAACAAACAGGGAAAATTATCAAAAGATACATTACTTTTGAGAATACAAAGCAAGGGTCATCCCATCATGTATCTCCTGCACACAAATCTTCTCTCGAACTACTCTGTGTGCCGTGCAATGTTATTATGTTCTCCCCCTCCATTATCCTCTGTGTTTCGTGCAGTTGCACAATCGTATCCTGTGCTTGTTGAAGCTACCTCTTGAGCCAATTTGTGCTTCCTTCACGACCTAGGGGTTCTGATACCCCCTGGTTCTGCATCGCTAGTTGTCTCCACAATTCGTTATTTTCTTGATAAATTTTGTCTATGGAAAGTTGTGCCTGCTCCGGCTGCTGATTAGGGCTTTCAACGTTTGAACCTGATACTCCTGTCCTTTGCATTCGACTCCTACTTCCTCAACTGGTAGTCCCAACAGGCTCTAGTCGGGTAGCATGCATCATGAAATCCTCAGCGGCTGGGTGTGCACTTAGCTCAGTCAAGATGTGGCTTCCTCATACTTCCTTATTTTTTCTGAGCCTTCCCCTCCTCCACGGTGTCAACTTTTGAGAGGGCGTAGCCTCCAACCTGTGTCCTTCAAACAAAATTTTCTCCATTCAACCTCCACTTGAGGCTTTGCAATCGTTTCAAAGCAGAGGTAAGGACCTCCTTTTGAAATCTTTGAGAAACTCGATGATAATAAGAAAGAGTCCCAGGCATGTTGGGGATCGAACCTAGCACTCCGACTACCTTGCACAACCCATCTCATGTTTTGAGGGGATCCCAAGGAGTGATAGTGTGTGTGTGCTTAGACATCCATGACTAGATGAAGGGCCATGATAGGGGATCTGATAGAATTGGACTTGCAAGACTAGTCCGTACTTGTATACAAACTCTACCGATGCGTAGAACCCGCATAGAACATCTAAAATTTATTGCAGAGTAGAGCAGTGAGACAAAACATGTCAAGGAATACTCATACATTATGACAGGATGTTTTGAAGAATTAACATGTCATGTCTGCATGACGGATATGATCCTGGACGTGTGAAACACAACCGATAAGAGTTGCATAGAATATACAGTACAATCATTTCCAATCTCTTTAATCTTCCAAGCCTCCACTATTGGCCAATGATGGTTGACACACTTGGTGATACGACCTCTAGGGTAACAAATTGCCTCTACTTGGGGCATTTAATGACTTCCTTTATTGTGACATCTGACCTTTTGGGAGCTGACGCGCACTTTCGACACACGTTCAACTCTGGCATCCTTTCCAAACCCCAAGGGGAAATCGACCTCTGCAATGGATTCAATGCTCGTATCTACTATACCTGATCTGCCACGCTATGGCGCATGTATGTAACTCATCCAAACTGAAGGGAAGCGACGGCGCAGACAAAGATTCTACAGATCATTCAAAAATAAAAAATATGCTAGGATCACGTAACTATTTAACAATCGGGTCTGACAAGCTCTACAGGTATGCATCAGTTGGCTTTCTTCACTTACATCTTCCTATGTTTTTCCTGATAAGTAATTTCTAAATGATGTCAATCTCGATTGTAGGAAATTTCTCTTCGACTACCAAACAAAGTTCTCTCCGTAACCTCGCTAAGGAAACCAAAGGAAACATTGGGGAAAAATCAATGAAGCAATGAAGGACATTGGACTCCCCGATTTCGGCACCCCCGACAACTTTGTCGACTTGTGTGACATAGTTGAGTCACATGCCAAGAAAGATTCATGGTGGGATGAAGAACTCATGAATATGACTGATGCGGTACCACGGTAAGTGCAACGATTTATGGACCATCCGATTAGAGCTCGAATTGTGCTACATATGTTAAAATTTAGTCTCGCGATGTACCAGATGCATGCGATGGACATCAGGGGGATAAATGCGGCTCTGATGGAGCAGAGCATATTCCATGCGAACAAACCTGCGATGATCTATTTATCATTTGGTCTGATTATGAGAAAAGTCATCCTTTCAGAGAACTATCTTGAGTTGACTATTAAAGAAACTGTTAGAAGATGATGCCATGTGGCGCATTTTTCTTTTTTTAAACTACACTTAGCTATTGTTTTCAGTTGAACTTTAAATTATAAATAAAGACATCGACCAATTAGTTATAGTTCGATGGTTGTTGCAAGACCTCTTTCTTTCTGGTTGTTAAGAATTATTTTGAGGCTATTTTTAATTGAGAAGTCCTTCTGGACCAAAGACAAGTTATTTTCATTAACTGCATGTGTGATTGGACGTGGAGAAGAACTATTTCCTATCCTATTTCATGAATGATTTTGTAATGAGTAAGAGAAATGAATTATGTTGTCAAGTTATCTGGTGCAATGTTTTGTTGTTCTTTGATTTAATGATGAAGATGAATCGTTGTGTTATTATGTGGTGAAAGGTTTTGGTAGATGAATTATTTTTCTTGCCATTATCTCATTGTATATGTGTTTTCTTTCTGGTAGTTAGTATCTCAAACATTAATTGGATGTTCAAATGGTTAATGTATTAGTATTAGGCATGTGGTATAAAATTGTCATCTGCATCCTTGAGCAACGGGTTATTCCAAGCTCAACCTCTTCCCCTTAGTTAAGCTTAATTTCATTTTTGTTTCCAAGTTGGTTTATACCGGCTTACATCTCATATTGGTCCCACCCAAGAGAAAATATACAAAAGAGAATAGTCCAAACTGAAGGAAGAGCCTTCACAAGAAAATGTAAAGCCCATCGCTAATTTGGTCAGATCGAAAGATCTGGAGAACCATTCCACTATTAAACGCTACAGAGTCTAATTGGGCCTCGGTAGCAGGTTTGGTTCCTACTGTTGAGTCAAGGGATTTAAGATCCATCAAGAGGATCCAATGCACTTGGTTGACTAGGAATCCTCTCATCTACTGCAAGAGTTCTCAAAACAACCTTCACAAGGCTCTTGAACTATTTTATCAACAAAAAAATGTAATGAACCAAATGATTAAATTATCACACCAGAACAAAAGTACACACCATGTACAAAATGTGAGCATGGAGCACAACTCTAGCATATATAAGTTACACAATAACTACTTAAAGAATAGGGGGACCCCCTCCAAATAACCAAATACCTTTATACAACACAATTCATATGTCACAATAATGAATACATGACCTCTATATATAACTATTCACACTTTCACATGAGGACCCTTTACCATTAGGCCGACCTTATACACACACACACACACACACACACACACACACACATTACATTTACATTTAGGCCCATATATGCCACTTGTTAGCATTGAAAGTCACACTTTGACTGCTAAAGTGTAAGGTCAGCACCCATCGGAATGTAAAAGATAATTTTGGTTTTGAATCCGTGGATCAACAATATGGATAAAGAAAGAGAGAGGGATGCAAACTGTAGATCAGTGGGCTACATCAATGGGCAATGGAGTCACAAACATCCTACTCATCGAAGGCACAAAATATGCTCAATAGAAAACACGATTATATGCTGATAGGTGAAAGAATGAAGAAGGAAAACATAAGATAGAATGTTCACTAAACAATAATCCTCTCAATTTAATGAATCAACAAATACTTGAATATAAACAATGATTGATGGAAAAAATACAATAGATCCTCTGCTGCTTAGGGATCCATAAATCATTGATAGCCTTTGATCCTCAAATTTGCAATATATTCAAATAACAAGAAATCTAAACAAAAGAGTTAAAATCTCAAATCACAACTCTCATGAGTCTCCAATAGCAGTAATGCTTACAATCCTAAAATGCCCACAGGCTTACAAATGAACACACACAAGAAAACTGCCTGCTACATCTCTCTCTAGCTTCTCTTGGCTCATGAATCCCTCTCTCCAATAGAGATATCATTCCTTAAATAGAAAATAACATCCAAATAACCCTAGGATGTCGAATCCCATATCCTCCATTGGATTTTAAGCCTTGGATATAGGTGGCAACAATAAAAGAGACAAAAATCCAACAAACTGCTAATTTTCAGGAATTTGTTGGAAGTCATTAATAAATTATTTCCACTTCATGCATTAGGCCTTTGATGGATATAAATATTAGGTACAGGTGTCCCTTGACATCTAACTGATCCTTGAGAATCCATTTGAATCCTCCTTGACAGGTGGCAACCTCCCAACAAGGCAAATACCAAAACCGTGACCGCTACAGGAAATTAGGTAGCGTCGTTGTGCAGATTCGGTAGCACCACTTCTATGTATAATATCTCTCAAACCATAACAAATTTAAAAAAAATGAGAGAGGTTTTTGTTATTTGGAATGTTATGAACAAAAACCCCCTCTAGTTTTCAAAAATACCTTCTAAATTATTCACAATATAAGTTTTAAGTTAGTGACTCAAAAATGGTAAAATAACTCTGCACAATTCGTTTTCTGCCATAATTTAGGTAGTTGTTACACATCAAAAATACTCACTTTGATAGTGTTTCAAGTGTCGTCATTAAAAAGGTCACAAGTGTCGCACTTTTCTCACAAGTGTCGCAAGTGTCAGGGAAGCATGCTGGCATGATGCCTATGTTGTGCCTATAACGACCTGAGAAGGACACTTGAAACACCTCAAACATTTGATTTGGAAGAGGAGAAATGAGTCAGCAGGATTGCAAGCCTTTTGCCATCTGAAAGCACCTCAAAAACTAAGTTTTTGGAGGGGATCGCTCCCCTATACCTCTTCTTGTAGCGTTGGTGCTCCCCCTTACACTGTCTGGGAGAATTATAAATCTCCTTTGGCCCTTTTGAGGGAGCGTTGGTGTCTTTAGGAGCGCTGGTGCCCCCCTTAAGGCTACTGGGTAGCATTGTAGTGCTCTGATGGACCTTTGGAGGGAGCGCTACCTATTCTGGGCAGCAGTTGAGTTGTTGAGATGAATGGGGGAAGGATATTTTCATTCTTGGAAGGCAGTTGGATTCGAATCCCTAGTCCAGCCATGATCTTAGGGCAGATCCTCAACTGAAGGAGGAAAATCCTCACCTTCCCCAAGGATATCTCAAGTTGTTGAGCCTCTCCAAGGCTATATAAGCAAGC
>ML807454.1:33494-72188 GCA_009831015.1 Picea engelmannii | reverse complement strand
GTGTACATTTAGGCCCATATATTCCCCCCCTTGGGGTCATATCATGTACATTTAGCCCCATATATGCTCCCCTTGGGTCATAAAAAAAAATGTGTTACATGACTACAACCCAATTTACAGGCACACGTGCCTCTTTCTCAACATAAAACATGGAAAAAAATGGATGCCTTCAAGAACAACATGGTTGGTTCTCTTTCCAACAATCAACTCCTCTCTTGTTGTAAAAAATCTACATGTAAAATTTGCCTCTATTCTCCATACAAATTTACTTCTTCTCCTTTTCTTTATTGAATCTCACTCTTCCCAAATATGATTGTACTTCATCCCATGCTCCCCAATAGATATGGGATGTGACCTATCACACCCAACCTTTTACACAAGTTAAATGATTGGCTTTGGGAACACTCAACAACAATAAAAGGTTATACACAATGATAAATAATAATTTGGGAATGTGGGTTGGATTAATACCCATGAATAATCCCCCCTTGGACCCATGTCTCTCTTATGGAATCATAGTTCCCCATAATTATTCATCCCTTTCATCTCGTATCTAGAAATTATTACCTTTGTTAATTATTTCATTTTACATAATATATAATTCATCCCCCAACCATATTAAAATCAATACGGGTTATTTCCCCCCAACACATCGACTCACTAGCCTAATTCACATTTATACAATTACTATTATTTGCAAGGATTAAAACTAGGGATGTTACAAGGAGGAAGAATCATTTATAGAGTTATGTTTTCCAAATGCAGAGATGTTTCTCCATCTACAACATGCACAACCAAATTTCCTAGTTTGATTGAGAAGTTGAGGAGGAGCAAGGATCCAAGGAGGATGCATCTACACCTAAGGTATGATGGTTGATGTATTCGTTATATTTTGAGACAATATATCATTGGTTTTCCCCATAAATATTTTTGTTGTGTTCATGAATGTTTAGATCTAATATTGTAATGAATATACAAATTTATATCTGAATTAAATTGGTAATTTCTAACACTAGGAGAAGAAGTATATTGGTGTTTGTTTGGTGCTTATGTGAAGGGATTAGGTTGAAAGGACTAGATATGGAACTCAATATATGAAACAAACAATACATATGCGGATAACCTTCAGAAGTAAGGTATGCCATTCTCTCCCTCTTGGTATAAAAATAAATTTCTTGTTTATATCTAAGAAATCCATAGAAATCTAACCCTATGTCTGCCTCGGATTAGTAGGCACATCCTAGGGAGATCGTACCATCCACCGGTGATATTTTATCCATAACACATTAGTGTTTAACTTTATCAAAACTCAGAAACAAGAGATTGAAGAAAAATGATGAAACAAAGTAATGGTCCTCTAGGGGAGCCAATGGAAATTAAAATTTTGGAGAGGAGATTGATAGAGCAATGATGGAATGATATAAAATGGGTCTTTGAATATTGTTATGTTTTTTTATTCTCATTTTTAAAAAATCATTGTCCCTAATATACCACCAAGTCCTCATCCTCATTAATGGTAGCTCTCATAGATCCACTAGAGGCATAAATAACCCCCCCATCCCCCCTAATACATATCACCCCAAAAAAATGAAAAACAAATGTGTTTTTTTAACTAAAATAATTAATTTTGTATTAAAATGGTGTTGAATCCTTAATGGAGAATGTGTTGTTTTCCTAATGCCATACTAGAAAAATTATTACAAAATTTCAAAAGATTCAAAACATGTATTGTTATGTTATCCTTTTTTGAAAAAAATATTTCAATTCTATTAGTATAATCCCTATTGAACTACGTAGAATGAATACCATTTCATAAAACATAGAAAAAAATAGAATTATAAAAACACATGGCCATTGTGTGTCTCATTTTGTTCATCCTATGGAGGAATGTCCACTTGTTTCATTGGTTCCATATTGGACTAAGTCCTCTTCTTGAGATTCCTAAAGTACATAGCCAATTGATAATATCTACTATGATATCCCATATTATATCCTAGATTGTGAGCTTCATGCCAGAACCATCACCATATGTCATAATATAATGCATTGCTCCCTAAGTTTTGTGTTTTACCTCCTTTACTGAACAACAATTTCAAAAACCTCTACTTTCACTTGATTCAAAGATACCTCCTGGTCATGGAACTGATTGGTTCAATTTGCAATTGTAGAGTGGTTGTTTCATTAAACTCAAAGCCTATCATAATCCCAATATCTCATATATAACATGTCAACCTAGATTTCTATGCTCCTCCATGTAGATTTTAACCTTGTACAATATTTTACTGCAAACAAATTTTCAATAAAAGAACCAAAAATATACAATGGAAAATACACACATTACACATATATTTTTCCCCTAGAAACCCAAACCAAGAAAACCAACATATTCTATATTCATTCATTGTGATACATTTTTTACAATACAATATACATATAGGAGTGATCGACATCCAAAACCCTAACCCAATGACCTGGATTAGTCAACAACCCTAATTCCTTAACCGAAAATAGAAAACCATCAGCAAAAACCACGTTCCAAAAATTTTCCCAACAATGGACACTAAAAATGAGGAAAAAATTTGACACGTTTCCCTAGGAAAAAATAATTCTCTGGGGAACTTCCCTCAAACCCCCTTGCACGTCCGACACAATGTAGCAGACACTAGATCTAGTCGTGAAAAGAATATAACACATACCCAACATTCTCCCACTTGTTGTTTTCTTTGCATACATGGGGTTACAAGTTTACATAGTCAACAATCTAGGGTAGCAATGCCCATGGATACTCTATACCAATAGAACTTCTCAGTGCTCACAGATTTTGTTAATGAATATGAAACATTCTTCAAAGTTTCCACCTTTATCAACAACACTTTCTTTTCTTCAACCATGTCTCTCACAAAGTGATATTGAATATCAATATGCTTTTTCTTTGAATGATAAGTTGGGTTCTTTGCCAAAAAAATTTCACTCTAACTGTCACAATCTATCCTCACAACTTGTAGTACCAACCCAATACTTGAACAAAATATTTGTAACCATATTGCTTCCTTACTTGCATGAGTGGCTTCCATGTAATCAACTTCTGTAGTTGAAAGTTCCACTACATCCTATATTTTCCTCATCCAATCGATTTCTCCTCCAAACATGTTAAACACATACCCGCTTGTAGATCTCCTACGATCTAGATCTCCATCCCAGTATGCATCCACAMAGCCATGTATGTCCAACACTCTGTCCAATCCTAGTCTTCCTTGGTAGCACAATCCATAGCTTGCAGTGCCACACAAATACCTAAAAACCCTTTTTACTATTGTCCAATGCTCCTTCCCTGGTTTTGAAATATACCTGTTCAAAACTCCCACTGCATGTGCAATGTCTGATTTAGTACATACAATTGCATACACTAAACTACCAACTGCAATCGCATATGGAACACGATAAATGTCCTCCTCCTCTTCTTGTGTCTTGGGACACTGATCCACAAATAACTTTACACCAAGAGGAATAGGGACCTTGACCGGTTTACATTCCTGCATATTAAACCTTTGCAATATTTTCTCAACATATTTTCTCTGATTTAACCATAGTTTCCTCTTTTTATGATCTATTTTAATTTCCATATCAAAAATGAAATTTGAAGCACCGAGATCCTTCATGTCAAATTTAGAGGAAAACTTAGTTTTCACATCCTCGATAATCTCCTTGTTGTTTCCTATCAGCAACATGTCAACCACATACAAGACCAAATAAATCAAATGATCACCAATTAATTTAAAATACACTTAGTGATCCTCGTTTCTTCTTGTGAAGCCAAGTCCCAACATATAAGTATCAAATTTTTGATACCACATCCTTGGTGATTGTTTTTAACCATACATGGACTTTTTCATCTTGCATACCAACTCCTTCTTTCCCTTCACAACAAAGCCTTCTGGCTGCTTCATATAGATGTATTCCTCCAGATCCCCATGTAGGAATGTTGTCCTCAAATCCATTTGTTCTACTTCAAAATCAAATGCAATAGAAACAACAAAAGATAATAGAATCTTATATAAGTTAACTTGGCAACAAGAGAAAAAATCTCACCAAAATCAATTCCCTCAACCTGGGAATAACCCTTTGCTACTAACCGAGCTTTGTTTTTCTCCACTTTTCCTTCTTCATTAAACTAATTTTAAAATAATCATTTGTTTCCAATGGGATTTCTTCCATTTGGAAAATCAACTAGATCCCAAGCCTCATTCTTATCCAAGGATTCCATTTCTTCATCCATGGCCTTTTTCCAGAGCTTTCTATCCTATGAATCCATTTCCTCCCTGACAGTTCTAGGATCATCATCAATAATAGACAAAGAAAAATTTGAATGGAATTCAGATGGAGTATACCTTTCCAGTATCCTTTTTTCTCTAACCGATATCCTCAATACTGGAGTGTGAGGCTATTCTTCTTATGATTCATGTTTTTTTGTAGAGTTAGATTCATCATCCTTTACATCAAACTCTATTTTCTCTGGTTCTTCCTTACTTGGTAGGACTTCCTATTTAAAAACATCATTCATTTATCTAAAAACCAAATCTCGGCTATAGACAACCTTCTTAGTTTCTTGGTTCCGATTATAATAACCTTTGAGACCATCTTTATACCCAATAAAGATACAATTTTCATACTTTTTATCTAGCTTACTCTTGTTTTCCTTTAGGACATGAACATAGGCCTCACAGCCAAATACCTTGAGATGTGTGAGAGAATTTTTCTTATCAGTCCATACTTCTTGTTGAGTCTTGTCATATAGCACTGATGAGGGTAATATGTTTACCAGGTAGCATGCAATATCCACTGCCTCTGCCCAAAATTATTTCCCTAAACCGGCACCACTGAGCATGCACCTTGTTTTTTCCATCAGTGTCCTATTCATCCTTTCTAAAACTCCATTCTACTAAGGTGTATATGGAGTAGTCTCCTGACTTGCTACACCAAAATTCTTACATAATTCTTCAAATTCATTCCCACATAACTCTCCACCATTATCTTTCCTCAACACATTAATTCTTTTCTCTGTTTGATTCTCAACAAGAGCCTTAAACTCTTTAAACTTGTCAAAGAATTCATATTTCTTCCTAAGAAAATATATCCAATTATTCCTAGAGAATTCATCTATAAATGAAACATAGTACATATATTTTCCCAATGATGGAACCGACACAGGTCCAAACACATCACTGTGAACTAGATTTAAAATTCCTTCTTCCCTCGTTGCACCAGAGGGGCATATTACCCGATTCTTCTTCCCATATACATAATGTTCATAGAAATAAAAATCCATAGAGAATTTAGACATACCTTCAATCATAAACTTACCATGTAGTATTCAAATACCCTTCTCTTCGATATGCCCTAGTCTTTGATGCCATAGCATAACCTTTTCTCTAGAGACTATAGGATTTTTTTCTTCTTCAACTGCAATATCAGGAACAATGGAACTATTACACCCATCACTAAAAGTGCTTCCTTGCAGCTTATACAGAGTTCTGGACCGAACTCCCTTCAAAAACACCATTGTTCCTCGAACCATCCTACAAGTTTCCTTTTCAAATATTGTTTTTACCCCTACATCGTCCATTTTGCCTGCATAAATCAAATTTCTGGCCAATCTTGGGATGTGTAGAACACTAGGTAGTGGTATAATCCTTCCATATTTGAGCCTCAACTTGAATTTTTCTCATCCTATGATTCTGGTTTTTGATTCATAACTAAGGAAACATTACCTCCATCATACCTTTCATATTCATAGAACCACTCCCTGTGGGGAGTCATATGAAAGGATGAACCTGATTCAACCAACCATGCCTCATGATATGCATGTGTTCTTGAAGAAGCCAACTACACATCCCCTCCTTCTTCCTTGGAGGCCATTTCTTTTGTAGAAGGAGATTCTTCATATCCCTTATTTTTCTCAACTTTGGATCTACACTGCTTCGTGTAGTTCCCTTGTTTTCCACATCTCCAATATACCTTTACAAACTTTCTAGAAAATTTAAATCTACCCTTATAATTAGATCTCCCACTTGAGGACTTAGATCTATTTCTTTCCTGGGAGCATCCTCTTGAAAATACTGCATATGTGCTTTGTCCTTCCATGTTCTTTCATCTCATCTCCTCCAACAACAAGGATGAGACAACTTCATGGCCACAACTAGGATATCCCACAAGTCTGGTAAAGAGAAAATCAAATTGATACACTTATCTTCATATAAAAATTTAATCTCAACAAATACTAACTGACATACCACAGTATTGAAGGAATACAAATTCTCGTCCACCGAGTCTCCATATCTCATCCTCAAGTTATACAACTTATTTCTCAGGAATAGTTTATTTACTAGGGACTTAGACTGATACAACTTCCCCAACTTATCCCATAAATCATTGGTTGTATCTTCCTCTGACACATTCAGTAATAATGAATCTGAGAGACACAATAAGATTGTTCTCTTCTCCTTCCGATCCATATTTTTCTGGTTATATGTTGAAGTTACTTTAGGTGCAGTACCTGGATCCACCGCGATCTAGTGATCTCAGTCCACCAACAGATATTCCATCTTGATCTTCCACAACTCAAAACTTTACCCATTAAAATTCTCGATCTCCATTTTTGAAATTCTCTCCATTTCTCTTCACATAAAGAATTAATACCGTAGATTTCCCACTCTAACAAGGATTATCACAGTCCCAAGACAAACCCTTGACCACAAAGGCATCCCCCTTGAAGCCAATAATTTCTCTAATAACAAATGTAGATTTTAACCTTGTACAATATTTTAATGCAAACATATTTTCAATAAAAGAACATAAAAGATACAATGGAAAATACACACATTACACATATATTTTTCCCCTAAAAACCCAAACTAGGAAAACCAACATATTCTATATTCATTCATGGTGATACATTGTTTACAATTCAATATACATATAGGAGCCAACGACATCCAAAACCCTAACCCAATGTCCTAGATTAGTCGAAAAACCTAATTCCTGAACCATAAATAGAAAACCATGTGTCAAAATTTTTTCCCAACAATGGAAACGAAAATTGAGGTGACACGAAAAAAGAGGAAAAATGTGACATGTTTCCCGAGGAAAAACAAATCTAGCGATCCCCCCTCAAACCCCCTGCACGCTCGATGCAATGTAGAAAACACTAGAGATATTCATGAAAAGAATATAACACATACCCAACACTCCATATCTAAATCCAAAAAATTGAGCATCAAGGTCAAGACGTCACTAGAATTCATAGGGTGGGATTTCACTAGTTTCTAGATTGTAGAATGAACCTCTACAATTTCAAATACAATGAAGTGCCAACCAATTCCTTGAATACCAACAAATCTAGGGTGATTTTCCAAATTCACTACCACATATTCATGGAGATATCTACTTACTAGAATGCCAAATTCAAACCACACTGAAATATCCTATGTTTATTCTCTGTTGCAAGAAATGATACCATATTACCTTGCTCCTCTTCCATTGTTGTGTGAGAGTGTACTATAATATTTAATTCATATCCTCTGTTCATAAAAAAAGACTACCACTTATATTTTCATGATCCCATTGACATTACTTCACAAGTTGATGTTTCACCCATTGGATTGTTCATTAATTAAATGATTATGGGATTGGTGATCAAATAATCCTCCCTTTTATCTAAATTTTCTAACCTCCAAATGAGAAGCAAATTTGGATAAGATATTTTATTATTAGTTTAATGGTCTTAGGATGATAATATTTTGTTATCACATAGAGTTGTCAAGGGCCATAGGTGTGTGTTGATATACCCGAGTCTGTAGTCTTTCCCCGTCTCTATCCTTTTCACAGACCAAATCTTAAGTTTTCCCCCCCTTTGGCTTTTAAATCGTTCTCTGTTTGCCCTTGTTTGTTTGTGCTTCTCATGGCCTCGAGGCATCAGGATTGACTTGAATAAGTCATGGGAACCACCTGGAAAATTCATGGTTGTGAGGCCTCGTCCTGATCCCGATGAAGGAAGTTAGTGGAAATGGGGGTGGTGGTTGAGACCTCGTCTCAACCCATAAATGGAATGCGTGGAGATAAGGGTCGTGGGGGCCGATTTTCAGTCCAAAGCTCCCTGGTGGATGAATTTTCTTGCAGATCCTGCACTGAGACGGGCTCACGTTTGACGTAAGAATGCCTACACAGTCTCATAGAGCAGGCACTGACTAAAAACTTTGAATACAATGGTCTGATCACACTCTTGGTGGTTGCAGCAGTTCTGAGTAAAAGTAGTTAGTTCTGATATTTTGTTAAAGGTCGAATGATTGAGCTAGGCTCCCTGCTATTGTAATATTTTGATGAAGAACACTGGTTCTCTAGTTATGTAGTTGATTTGAGATTTTTGGATTAATCTAAGTCATCTTTATTAATCCATCTTATTTGCCTATGATATTGAGAGAGTTCATGAATGACTGATTCACATGGATTATTGTAACTGTATTATGATGAATGTTTGATTATAGTGCTTTTATGATTTCTTTCATTTTCCTTGAAATTTGAATCCAAGAGGATCTTGTGTTTGAGTTTTTTCTCCTTAGGATGCTTGAAGACCTGATTCCATAGAAGACCTCTACACCTTTCTCACCAAAGTATTCCTTCTACTCACCTTAATCCAACTTATTGACTGAAGTTAATCCAAGACCTCAATTGCTTCTGCATGCTAGTCCATATTTTTGTGTTAGAACATTATTATCATTGATTTTTCTCCATTTGACCTCTTAAAATTCAATTATACTCACATAAACTGATGGGTACTAGGGTTACCTTCTATGCAATCTGAAGGTGACTTCTAGTGCTAGCATTTATGGTTTTGTTGTCGGGGAAAGAATTGAAGATATTTCCCTAGGATAGAACGACAAAGAAGCTCTTATTCTGAAGGTGCATCAGATATCAATACCATTGAAGATTGCAATTTGCACCTAGGGACTCCACTGTTTCGACTCCACTGTTTTAGTTGTGGCTCCGAAGGGCATACACATGAGGTATACTCCATAGTTTCCTATGGCTACACCTGAAGCTGATCTAGAGAATATTATTAAGAAATCAAATCTTTCTCAAGAAGTCTTTTTGTTGTTATCCCAGATTGAAAAGCTCCCTGGGAAGAACGAAATTGCAGAGAGCTAGTTTTAGATGGTGAACTAAATATGGACACATAATTCTGACTGATTATATTTCACCATGGAAAATCCACTGTGCAGAATATATTGGTGACTCCACTGAAGGGAGACAAATTAAAAGGCTATGGAGGCTATCCTGGCCAAGAGATCCCCCCCCTTCAATTTCTGAGCCATTGTTGGTTATCCACATCCAGTGCCGGCTATAAATGAATGGGATGATTATCTTCCAAGATTCAGAGGAAGAAAGCATGACCATCCCAATGAGAACTTATTAAAATTTCATATATTCATGGTTGAACATGGCTTCTTTCATGAGGATGTCTTGATCAAGATGTTCAAATTTTCTTTAGAGGAAGATGCTCGTGAATGGTGTCAATATCTCTATGCTGCTAGTATCCTTTGTTTGAAGGATTTTCATGATGCTTTTAATTCATATTACGAGAAGATTTACCTATATCATATTATTTTGGATGACTATTGTAAGAAGTTTGAATTCCACATCCAACAAATGATAGAGTCTTCGTCGTGTGATGAGTCTGGTGAAGATCTATCGATTGAAAGAGAAAGTTAGGATAGAAGCGATTATTTTGCAAATGTGGATGAAAGATTTTCTCTTTCTATTTCCCAAGAATAAGGCCTTCCAGATATGAGTGTTGACAGTGTTGATGATTGCATAGCCATAGATGTATCATATTCTTCCCCTGATGCACTTACTGTGTCAATTGTAAAAGAAGAGATAGTTGTGGAGGAGGATTCTTCTCTTTTCATTCAAGAGGCTTCCCATGATGTATTTTCACCTAGGATTGAAGAGAAGAATCAATTGTTCACTCATTTTTCTTTGTAAGATAAAAGAGTTCTGCGCTCACCCATCTTTGATGAGTACTCAGATGAAGAAGAGAAGATCCCTACCTTACATTTTGTTGACTTGGGGAGCATCCAACATGTGTATGACAGCTATGAATTGGATTCTTAGGTGTATGAGAAATATTTCCAAGACCATACTATAGATCCTTTTCATTTATTCAATAAGGAAAAGCATTGGGTGGAAATCAACCATCCTGGGCCCGCAGAAGACATTGAGTGGCATCTTAGGAAGAAACAACCATTCATTGATATACATGAAGAGATTTCTTCCCTTCAACTGGTTGACATTATCAGAGTAGACAAAGAGGAAGTGGATAAGCAGCCTGCATCAGCCTTTCACTCACCTGTGCTTTCCATAGACGTTAAGCTGGATGTGAGCAGTTGTAAGACAGAGCATGTTTTCTGTGACAAACCTAGTAAATTTCGTCCCCTATTTTATGATCCTGTAGGGGATTACATGGATATGCTTTTTTTCTAGGTATTGAAGCCTCCAAAATTTATCTTTCCTTCAGAACTAGGAGGAGATATGAAAAATGTAATCAATTTGCTGTCATAGTTTCATTATCTTTATTTGATCAGTGACAGAGTAAATAAGTTTTTAGTTAGGAGGTTACTTGACTAGCTCTGGTGGAAGTCCACTTTCACCTAGCACTTTGTAAAAATCGATTAGTCTAGGAGTGTACATAAATAATCTCCTTATGGAGCCCATGTGTTTTTTTTTTTTGTTTTTTTTTTTTCAGTAGAGTAGTTTACATATCTCCCTGTTTTCTTCAATGGAAGTTTTGAGATAGACTCCATAGACTAACAACTAAGGCACTAGAACTGCACGTTCTTGGCAGCTTGCAGGGAGCATGCATCCCTTGTGGAGCCAAATGTTACCACATAGGGTTGTCAAGTTCCATAGGTGTGTGTCGATATACCCGATTCTGTAGTCTTTCCCCTTCTCTATCCTTTTTGCAGACCAAATCTTAAGTTTTTCCCCCTTTGACTTGTAAATCGTTTTTTGTTTTCCCTTGTTCATTTGTGCACCCTGGTTTTCTTTAAATATATTACCTGAGTGAAAACTTGGCATCAATCCCCTCTGTATTATCGAAGGGAAAGCACTCACATCCTGTGTTTGAGTCACTGGTCTCCTTGTTTTCTCAGCTCACAACCAGTCGTCCAAATCCTTAATCGTGCAGGCCACAACCATGAACACAAAGTGCATCTTTCTTAGTAGTCTATTTTGGGATTGAAGCATAAGCAAAAGGAGGTTTTAATATCTCAACAACAAATATTCCCAGAACAGTCCATATGTGGCTCAAGGGAACTTAGGAGTGCCAAATTGCACAAAGTATAGTGTTAGAGAAAAAGCCCCCGAAGTGAGTATGAACCTTTGATATTAAAGGGGTTAGGTGGCATTCAATCCAATCCTTTGGGTAAATGAGCTTTGGGAGATTTGAAATGAGAAATTCTTAGAAGCCATGAAGACCCAAAGATCTGAAGCTGCCAAAGCGCCAAATTTGTTGAAGTTGTTGAAGTGGCCGAAGGCCCGAAGTCCCAAAGGCCCAAAATAGATCTGATTCATTGATCAACAAGAGCTACACATCATCATATGTGTCACTACGGGAGTTTTACTTCAGGAGTTTTAAAATGAGAAATATTTCAAAGTCTTGAAGGGCCAAAGCCTGAAGCACCCAAAGAGAATTTGAGTCGTTGATCAGTAGGAGCCATGCGTCACCAGATCCTTCACTCAGGATAAAAGCAACATAAGACAAATGAATTTTGAGAATTGAAACTCATGAAGGCCAATCTGCGAAGCAAATCTTGGTCGTTGTTTTGAAGGGGAAGATCTGATACATCAATCTAAAAAGCACCAGAGCTGAGCCATTGATCAAAGGGCCTAATATTAGATCACAAGATCAATGATCATGCCAAATTGCAGGGTCAAAAGGTGTGCACATTTTAAAATCTCGGGGGTGGGCCGTAATCCGAACCGTAGTTTTTAGAGAGGGACACGTGGCGGTTCATAGTGAATTGCAGGGACAAAAGTGGTTTTCTTTCAAACCACCCTTGGTAGCACCCAAAATCACACAATTGTGTAGGGGCATGGTCCTAGGTCACATTGAATATGAAGTGATGGAGAGGAGCTACGCCAAAGGCTGAACACACTCGTATTTGGTCACAGAAGAATATCTTCTTGGGCTCGAGGCCTCGAGATTGACTCGAAGAAGTTGTGGGCATGACCTGGAACATTCATAGGTGTCAGGCCTCATCTTGATCCCAATGAAGGTAGTTAATGGAAATGGGGGTGGTGGTTGAGACCTCGTCTCACCCCATAAATGAAATACATGGAGAGAAGGGTCGTGGGGGCCCATTGTCAGTCCAAATATCCCTAGTGGATGAATTTTCTTGCAGAGCCTGCACTGAGTCGGGCTCGCATTTGACGTAAGAAGGCCTACATAGTCTGATAGAGAATGCATCAATTGAAAAATTTGAATGCAATGGTCCGATCACAATGCTGGTGGTTGCAGCATTTCTGAGCATAGGTACTTAGTTCTGACATTTTGTTAAAGGTCGAATGGTTGAGCTAGGCTCCCTGCTATTGTAATATTTTGATGAAGAACACTGGTTCTTTGGTTATGTACTTGATTTGATATTTCTTGATTAATCTAAGTCATCTTTATTACTCCATCTTATTTGCCTCTGATATTGAGAGAGTTCATGAATGATTGATTCACATGGATTGTTGTAACTGTATTATGATGAGTATTTGATTATAGTGTTGTTATGATTTCTTTCATTTTCCTTGAAATTTGAATCCAAGAGGATCTCTTGTTTGAGTTTTTTCTCATTAGGCTACTTGAATACCTAAATTCCATAGCAAACCTATACACCTTTCTCACCAAAGTATTCCTTCTAATTACCTTTACTCCAAATTACTGATTGAAGTTAATCCAAGACCTCAATTGCTTGTGCATGTTAGTCTAGATTTCTGAGTTAGAATGTTAATATCATTGAGTTTTCTCCATTTGAACTCTTAAAACTCAATTACACTCACATAAATTGATGGGTACTGGGCTTACCTTCTATGCAATCTGAAGGTGACTTCTAGTGATAACATTTCTGGCACCTTTGCCGAGGAACAAATTCAAGACATTTCCCTGGGATAGAACGACAAAGAAGCTTTGATTCTGAAGGTGCATTAGATATAAGTACCATTGAAGATTGCATCTTGCACCTGGCGACTCCACTATTTCAGTTGTGTCTCCAAAGGGAAGACACATGAGGTCTACTCCATAGCTGCCTCTGGCTACACCTAAAGCTAACCTAGAGAGGATTATTAAGAAAGGAAAGCTTTCTCAAGAAGGATTTTTGTTGTTATCCCAAATTGAAAAGATCCCTGGGAAGAACGACATTTCAGAGAGCCAGTTTTAGATGGTGAACTAAAGTTGGACACATAATTCTGACTGATTATCTTTCACCATGGTGAATCCACTGTGCAGAATCTGTTGGTGACTCCAATGAAGGGAGACAAATAAAAAGGCTATAGAGGCTATCCTGGACAAGAGATTCCGCCCCCTTCAACTTCTCAGCCATTGTTGGTTATCCACATCCAGTTCCAGATATAAATGAATGGGATGATTATCTTCCGAGATTCAGAGGAAGCAAGCATGACCATCCCAGTGAGAAATTATTAAAATTTCATATATGCATTCTTAAACATGGTTTCTTTCATGAGGATGTCTTGATCAAGATGTTTAAATTTTCTTTATAGGAAGATGCTCGTGAATGGGGTCATTCTCTCCTTGCTGCTAGTATCCATTCTTTGAAGGATTTTCATGATGCTTTTAATTCATATTATGATAGGATTTACATGTCTCATCTTATTTTGGATGACTGTTGTAAGAATTTTTCATTCCACATCCAGTAGATGATAGAGTCTTCCTCGTGTGATGAGTCTGGTGAAGATCTGATTGAAAGAGAAAGTGAGGATAGAAGCGCGTATTTTGCAAATGTGGATGACATATTTTCTATTTATATTTCCCAAGAAGAAGGCCTTCTAGATATGAGTGTTGATAGTGTTGATGATTGCATAGCCATAGATGTATAATATTCTTCCCCTGATGCACTTGGTATCTCAGTTGTAAAATAAGAGATAGTTGTGGAGGAGTATTCTTTTCTTTTCCTTCAAGTGGTTTCCCATGATGTATTTTCACCTAGGATTGAAGAGAAGAATCAAGAGGTTGCTCATTTTTCTTTGAAAGATAAAAGAGTTATGCGCTCACCCATATTTGATGAGTACTCATATGAAGAAGAGCAGATCCATACCTTACATTTTGTTGACTTGGGGAGAAACCAACTTGTGTATGACAACTATGACTCAGATTTCGATGTGGATATGAAGGATTTCCAAGACCATACTATAGAGACTTTTCCTTTATTCAGTAATGAAAAGAATTGGGTGGAAATCAAACATCCTGGGCCCATAGAAGACACTAAGCAACATGTTAGGGAGAATCACCCATTCATTGATATACATGAAGAGATTTCTTGCCTTCAGCTGGCTGACATTATCAGAGCAGATAAAGAGGAAGTGGATAAGCAACCTTCATCAAATTTCACTCAACTGTGCTTGCCACAAAAATTCATCTGGATGTGAGCAACTATAAGACAGAGCATGTTTCTTTTTACCAACCCAGTAAGTTTCATCCCCTATTTTATGACCTTGTAGGGGATTACATGGAGTTGCTTTTTTTCTAGGTATTGAAGCCTCCAAACATGATCTTGCCTTCGACACTAGGAGGAGAGATAACAAATTTAATCATTTTTTTATTGTTGGCCCTTGGTTATGGAAGAAAGTGAATACAAGGAAGAAAAGGTGGAATGTTCACTTCGCGGAAGGCATAGTCACTGTCACTGGGTTGAAGTGAGAAAAAGAGAAGAAAATATGGAGCAAAGTACATAAATGCAAGTCGTTGGATGAGGATATCAAGGATGACAGATCAACAAGGAAGATGGATCAAGGAAAACTCAACAAGTTGAAAAAGACATTGTTGGATGCTTTGGAGCACCGCGTGAGAAGGAAGGAAAGATAGGTTGGCGAAGCCCAGGAAAAGAGGGTCAAGTTGACCTAGGGTTTTAGACACCTAGGGTTTTGGCATCTAGGGTTTTTGCACCTAGGTTTCAGCCTAGGGCTGTCGGTGAAGTATTGTAATGTATAAATAAAGGTCAAGAGGACCTGGGTCGAGTTGGTACAATATTGTTGTTGATCTATCTCTATTGTTGTGGTGACATATTATTGTATTGAGAGAGAGAAATGCTAAGTGAGAGAGCCTTATAGTATTGTAAGATCTTCAGCTGTGTGTTAAGGTCAAGTCTTGTAGCTGGGTGCACAAGAAAGGGAGATAAAGAGAGAGAGAAGAAAGAAGATCGACTAGCTAAGAGCGCAGATGAGAACTGTAGGCTTTATCTTAATAAATCATAAGCACAGTTCTGTGGGCATAGCCCTAGAGAGACGGTGAACCACGTACATCTTGTGTTGTGTGTGATTGATTCTTTGATCTCTGTCACTATTATACTATTATTTTCATTGTTGTATTGGATCATATCTATAACTGTGTAGGGTATATCTAGCTTGGTGAGGGATATATGAATGTTTCCTTATTGTTGTATTAGATCCACTTGATATTACCCTGTTTGTAGACATATCTGTCCTACAACCCCCCTCTTAGATGCTTTGGGTGAGACTGCATATGCTTCGCAGGTGTTTGCGAAAGGGCCAGTAGCTAGGGCTTGTTGGCATGCTCTTCAAGTGAACCCTGGATCTACCCCTGTGCCAACAAATGGTTTCGTTGTCGGGACATGAATATTTGTGAGGGAATGTCAAGGTGGTTCCCATCGAAGATAGAGATTCAAAAGTGGATAGAAGATCAAGAGAGAGACTTCGTTGAAGCCGAGAACAAGAACCCTAAGTTAAGTACTGAAGATTGGCTACAAAGATACATATTCACCAACATTCATGAGATCTTCTTTGGAGGAATCCATCAGCAATTGTCTGAGTGGTTGGCTAGATTAGCAGATACCTAGTTCGAGATCAGATATAGAACCCCTATGGTTTGGACGTTGGGGCTGATCCAGAAGGTCAAAAGAGTCGATAACGTTGTATCCAGAGAAGTAGATCATTGGTTTGATAGTACCATTGGAGGGTATATCATTGATTTTTCTATTGACAGAATAGAATCATATAGCCAAGCCGAGAGATAATTTTTCAAAGGACCCAGAGAAAATATTTTGCACTTTCTAAAGCTGAGAATCAAGATGTTGTTGCATGAAAAGAACGTATTGAAGATACAATAGATCAAGTGGTTTTGAAAAGACTAATGTTCAGGAATTCAGACAACGATAGCGATACAGAAGATGGAAATACGCACATTGGGAGAGTATTCAGAGGGGTTCACCTTGAGAACATGTTTAAGAAAAACTATGGGGAAGAGGGTTTCTACAGTGGAGAAGAGACAACTCTGACAGACGGAGAACATTCAGAACCCACTAGGATAGAGGAAGGAGAAGACGAAGAAACTCGCCAGGATGAGCCCGAAACTTTAGGAACTACGCAAACTATTGAATTAAGTATTGTTAATCCTCCTGTTATTTCAGCAGCACTAGGTAATCAAAACAATCAAAACCACCAGAGTCCTTAGAGTACTGTCACTAGTAGCTCAACATCTACTTAGATAGGAAATCTAGGTAGCTCTATGGAAGATGAGATGAGGCTCCCTATATTTAGGGGAGATGGATCTAAAGATCCTGATCAACATTGGTTTCTGTGCAAAGCCATATGGAATATCAAAAATTTCACTGATGAAGCTGTTAAAAGGAACCAGTTTAGCACTACCCTAAGGGATTGCGCACTGAGCTGGTACATGAAGCTTGTCCAAGGACTTGTGTAGCCTAAGCCACTGGGAGAGAGAAAGAATGTACTAATTGTAGATTTCAAGAAACCTAAGTCAGAGTCTCAATGTATTACAGAACTGAAGGAGATCAAGCAGAAAGTAGTCGAGCCTATTTGGGAGTTCGATCAAAGGTTCAAGACCTTAACAAGCCGATTAAATTTTTAGATCCCATATGAACAGAATAAAGAATGGTTCATCGCTGCCCTTTTACCACACATCATAGTTCCCCTGATGCAACGGAAGATTGCTTCATAGGAAGAATCATTTGAAATTGCTATGAAGCTTGAATCATCCCTTATGGGAGAATCTAGCTGAGGTATGAGCCAAATCTTGAGCCAACTGACTAGTTTGTCTCTACAGGTCGAGGATATGAAGAAGGACAAGGGGAAGGACAAAAGAGAAGATATCTGGTGTGTAAGATGCAGATCAGAAGGCCATGATAAGGAACACTATCCTTTATTCCATGAATATTTAGCCTCAGGAGCACCGAGCCCCTTGAATCAAATCAACCTGCCCTGGTGTGAAGTATGTAGAAGCAGGCATAGCATAGATGAGTGATATTACATGTAGAAGTATGTTCAGACTCCCACAAATTTATATTGCACATTCTATAAGTCTGTGGGGCATGACGATAGGTATTGTAGGGCCTATGACCTTATGCACGAAAGATCGAGGGACATATACAAGATCTAAGGTTAAGCACAACAAGAAGGAAACACTCCGCAGTATAACTCCCCAGGAAGAGGAAATTTCAATCCTCACGGTGGATACAGAGGACAAGGATGATGAGGAGGAACAGGATGAGGCTGAGGATAGATCATCTAATACAAATGTGCACAACCATGACACTTGGAAAGGGATTGCAAGAATCCTTACACTACATGCAGCTATTGCAGCTCATTCAACCATGTTATAGAAGATTTCCCTATGCTGCTAGCTAAGTTGCAGGAAAGACGAGGACCTTAGAAGAATCCACAAGTGAAATTGATATATGTTGAGCCTCGCAGGTAAGACCCTAAAGTTGTATTTATCACTCGAGGAGGCGCTGCTACAAGAGAGGATATAATGACTCAAGGAAAGATTGCAGAAGACTCAGGTATCAGGAAGGCTATAGAGAAGACATGAAATTTCGATGCAAAGAAAGAAAGACAAATGTTTGAGGAAGAAAGAAAAGAGTTCAAAGAAGATCAAGGTTCCTCATCAAAAATACAGCAAGAAATAAAAGAATATGGAATGCCTCAGGCATTTGATCAATCTGCTTCTCCACAGAAGGGAAAAGAGGTAAGAAAGCTCATGGAATTTTTATGCACCTGTGTTAAGTTGATTCAAGGTAAAGGCATTGTACAAGAGCTACAAAACTTAATCAGACAGTATGAAATAGGAAAGATAGACCCCTTATTGAATAGGGTAGTACAACAATTTGGAAAAAGGAGAAGGACAAATAAAGAATTACACTTGAATGCTCAAATAGGAGAGTATGATATAGACTATGTGGTCCTTGAATTAGGGTCAGAGTTCAATGTCATGACAAAGAAAAATTGGGCACTAATGGGGAAACCAAAGTTGATATACTCCCTTATCAGGGTTAGGATGGCTAACCAACAAGCTGTCACCCCCTTTGGTAGATTGGAACATGTCCCTGTGGACATCGATGGAGTGAGAATGTTCACAGATTTTGAGGTAATTGAAATTATTGATGACAATTGCCCTTACCCTGCATTATTAGGAATTGATTGGGCATTCGATAACTCCATAGTGGTTGATTTGAAGAAAAGACATATGGAATTTGAAAGAGATGGCCTTCGAGTCATTGCACCCTTAGATCCATATGAGGTTCTGCGATATACAAAGCCCATTAGAGAAGAAGACCATGCATAAGAACTGGAAAACATATACAAATTGACAACTAGACAACAGGATTACATCAACCCTACAAGCGATGAGAACATGAGCTGGCGAAGTGACAATGCATGTTCATCAGATTCATAAGAAGCACTGGAGAACTAGCAGAACCATATGTATGAAGTATCTACCAGAATATCTGCCAGATTAACGAGAGAAGTTCGCTGGATCGACACAAAAATAAGTAACTTACCCACATTTGATGGTCTGAGCCCTTTAGAAGGCTTCCTATAATATTTTTAAGAAAGAGTACCAACACAACAGAGGTTGTTGGTAATGAATGAGGCCCTGAAAGCCACACCAACAAGATGCTGGGGAACCCACAAAATAAATATTATAGACTGGGTACAATGTTGAACTTTGATGACAGCTCGGTTCTCAGCACAAGTAGAAGGATGTGACGCAAGGTGCACAGGTTGAAGCTGCCTAAAATACCATGTGCAGAGCTGCGAAGAGGCCTGGAGTGACATTCTGTAAGAAAAATGGGTGCACATATTCATTAACACGCTGGACACAATCCCTATCAACTGGTACCTTCAAGAAGAGCTCTGTCTCATCACTGTAGACAGGGAAGGTATGATTCATAATTTTGTAACCACCTTTTTATTTGAAAGTGAATATCCTTTAGTAGACCAAGAATTACAGATTGTGAGACATAAGGTATTTGAAGAGGCATCTAGCCTCCCTATGGAACAAGAAGAGGACGAATGGACTGGGCCTTTCCAAAAATTGCAGAGTTACTAAAACATCAATGTCGACGATGATGATCTTGGGAAGCTAAACATCACTGAAACATAAGGCCAAAGAGATGTGGAAGGACTGGGAATTGAGCTACCATTTATTGGTCAGCCAATGAAGATTAAAAAATTCAATATTGGGACAAAGGAGACACCAAATCTTTCCAATGTCGGAGATTACTAGGATGTTACTACCATTGACAATATTACAGAGTTGTTGCACAAATATCAGGACTTGTTTTCGACCAGGTTCACTGATATGAAATATATCAAAGGTCCTATGGGAGAGATGAGGATACCTTTGATACTAGGTGCAAAGCTAGTCAAGAAAAGACTCAACAAATTGAACCCAAAATATAAGGAAAAAGTGAAGATTGAGCTCGACAGAATGATGGAAGCAGGGATTATTGAACCTGTCGAAGATTCAGAGTGGATCAACCCTATGGTGGTACAAGAAAATAAGACAGGTGAGATCAAGATCTACGTATATCTCAGGAAGTTGAATGATGTTTGTCTGCATGACCCTTTCCCTACACCATTCATTGATGAAGTATTAGACAATGTGGGAGGCCAGGAGGTATATTCTTTTCTAGATGGATTTGCAGGATACCATCATATCTGGATTGCCAAGGAGGATTTCCACAAAACCACATTTTCCACGGAATGGGGATCCTACCAATATAAAGTGATGCCATTTGGACTGAAGAATAGCCCAACCATTGTTTCCAGGGTGGTGGTCGAAGCGTTCAAATAATTTTTGCATAAATTTTTAGAAGCATATTTTGATGACTGGACTGTGTTTAGCTTGTTGAAAAACCATATTGAATGTCTAAGGCTAATGTTGGAAAAAATGCAGGCAGTGTCAAATTAATTTAAATCTGAAGAAGTACATCTTCTTGTCACCATTTGTAGTTCTATTAGGTCATATTGTATGCAAGAAGGGATTAATGGTAGATCCCTCTAAAATCACCATCATAGTTGATTTTCCACCTCCTACTTCAGTCAAACAACTGTGCACTACACTAGGACATACTGGCTATTACAGAAAATTCATTAAAGGCTATGCTCAGATCACAACACCGATGGAGAATATGTTGAAGAAAGACTGTCAATTTGTTTGGATAGACGAATGCCAGTAGAGCTTCGACACACTGAAACATAAGATAATGACTGTGCTCATTCTGGTCTTTCCATACTGGAGAAAGGAGTTTCATGTGCATGTTGATGCGTCTTCTATTTCCTTAGGAGAAGTATTGGCACAACCTAGAGAAGGGGATATCAACCATCTATTAGATTTTGCTAGCAGGAAGCTATCTACAGATGAAATTAATTACACCACTGCATAGAGAGAAGGATTGGCCATGGTGTACACGCTGCAGAAATTCTGCCACTACTTGTTGGGAGGACACTTTAAAATGTTCACAAATCACTCTGCACTAAAGTACCTAGTCAACAAGGTAGTTTTGGGGGGGAGAATATGCATATGGCTTCTAATGTTTCAAGAATATGATTTTGAGATCATAGTTAATCTAGGAAGAATGAACAAGGGCCTTGACCACTTGTCGAGGTTGGAACATGGAAAAGAACCCACCAGTTTGGAGGATACACTACTGGATGCACAAATACTCGCTATTAGAAATATTGATGACCACTTCACAGACATAGTCTAGTTCCTGTCAACAGGAATAACACCTAGTGAGTATACGATTCCCCAGAAGAAACAACTAGTGGTGTGCACTGCAGACTTTTCATTGATATCTGGTCAACTATACAAGATGGGACCTGATGATATATTAAGGAGGTGTGTTATAGAGATAGAGCGACCACTGATCCTCACAGAAGCTCATGAAGGCATCGCAGGAGGACTTTATGCAGGGAAAGAAACTATGTAGAAGGTTCTTAGAGATGGACTTTGGTGGCTTACCTTACACAGAGATGCTAAAGATTATTCTGGAGCCTGTGATGTATACCAGAGAGTTGGAAAACCATCCCGAAGAGATGAAATTCCATTAGCACCACAAATGACCCTACAAACATTTGAAAAGTGGGCCATTGACTTCGTGGGACCTATAAAACCACCAGGAAAGTGAACAGGAGAACGATACATAATTACTGCGACATAATACCTGTCTAGATGGGCTGAAGAAAGAGAAGTAAAGGACTGTAGTGAAACTACAACTGTGCTTTTTATATTCGATGATATAATAGCCAGGTTTGGATGCCCCAAGACCCTTATGAGTGATCAAGGCACACACTTCATCAATAAGATAGTCAAATCCTTGAATCAAAAATTTGCAGTCCACCATCAAAAGAGTACACCTTACCATCCACACGAAAATGGAACAGTTGAAGAATTCACCAAGATCTTGGAGACCACACTGACAAAGATTTGCAGTGTCAACAAGGATGACTGAGATTTAAGAACCACCTATAGGCCTATAGAACCACCTCTAATAAATTAACAATGCAGACCCATTTCAAGTTGGTTTATGGTCTTGAAGTTGTTGTCCTGATGGAATACTTGGTGACAAGTGTAAGAATTGTTGCATTTACAGACATGGATGATACATTCGTTGTTCACGAGAGGCTTGCACAATTGGTTGAACTGGAAGAAGACATATTTATTGCAGGATTCCATCATCAGGTTCATAAGGAACGAGAGAAGGCCTATCATGATAGGAACATCAAGAAGAAGGTACTCAAGCAGGGTGATTTAGTATTTTTGTATGACAATAAGTTTACAAAACATCTAGGGAAGTTTAGGACGCATTGGCTTGGACCATATGAGGTCTCCTATGTTACCGAAGGGGGAGCTGTGCAACTGAAGACATTGTACGAAGAGTGGAAGGAAGGATTAATGAATGGGAGTTGGCTGAAGTTGTACTATGACAACCAATTGTCTCGCAAACCTCAGTAAAAGCAAGAAGAAAAGGGTCTAGGTACCAGGTGCAGTTGAAACTGGGTACCAAACACATAAAAGATAATCTGCACAAGGATGGGAAGGAGGCATAGAGTAGAAAGAAAAGGCTTCCCTACGCAGTCCAAAGTTGAAGTAAAACAAAAGGATCAGATCTGAAGTTCCTCGGGACGAGTCAAAGGTGAGTGTTGGGGCCCTGTTGGCCCTTGGTTATGGAATAAAGTGAAGATCAAGGAAGAAAAGGTGGAATGCGCACTTCGCGGAAGGCACAATAACTGTCACTTGGTGGAAGTGAGAAAAAGAGTAGAAAAGATGGAGCAGAGTATGAAAATGCAAGTCGTTGGAAGAGGAGATCGAGGATGACAGATTAGTAAGGAATATGGATTGAGGACAACTCAAGAAGTGGAAAAATCCACCGTTGGATTCTTTGGAGCACTGCGCGAGAAGGAAGGAAAGACAGGCTGGCGAAGCCCGAGAAAAGCGGGTCAAGTTGACCTAGGGTTTTAAACACCTAGGGTTTTGGTATCTAGGGTTTTGGAACCTAGGTTTCAGCCTAGGGTTGTTGGTGAAGTATTGTAATGTATAAATAAAGGTCAAGAGGACCTGGGTTGGGTTGGTACGATATTGTTGTTGATCTAGCTCTATTGTTGTGGTGAGATATTATTGTATTGAGAGAGAGAAGTGTTATGTGAGAGAGCCTTCTGGTATTGTAATATCTTCAGCTGTGTGCGAAGGTCAAGTTCTGCAGTTGGGTGCGCAATAAAAGGAGAGAAAGAGAGAGAGAAGAAAGAAGATATGTTAGCTAAGAGTGCAGATGAGAACTGTAGGCTTTATCTTAATAAATCATAAGCATAGTTATGTGGACATAGCCCTAGAGAGAGGGTGAACCACATACATCTTGTGTTGTGTGTGTGATTGATACTTTGATCTCTGTCACTGTTATACTGTTATTTTCATTGTTGTATTAGATTAGATATATAACTGTGCAGGGTAGATCTAGCTTGGTGAGGGATATATGAATGCTGCCTTGTTGTTGTATTAGATCCACTTGATATTCCCCTGGTTGTAGACATCTTTGTCCTGCAACCCCCCTCTTATATGCTTCAGGTGAGACTGCATCTACTTCGCAGGTGTTTCCGAAAAGGCCAGTAGCTAGGGATTGTTGGCACACTTTTCAAGTGAACCCTGGTTCTACCCCTGTGCCAACAGCTGTCACAATTTCATTATCTTTATTTGATCAGTGACATAGTAAATAAGTTTTTAGTTAGGAGGTTACTTGACTGGCTCTGGCAGAAGTCCACTTTCACCTAGCACTTTGTAAAAATTGGTTAGTCTAGGAGTGTACATAAATAAGATCCTTTTAGAGCCCATGTGTTTGTTTTCGGTTTTATTAGAGTAGTGTACATATCTCCCAATTTTATTTAGTGAAAGTTTTGAGCTAGACTCCATAGCCCAACAGCTAAGGCACTAGAACTGCACGTTATTGGCAGCTCACAGGGAGCATGCCATCCCCTATGGAGCCAAATGTTATCACATAGGGTTGTCAAGGGCCATAGGTGTGTGTCGATATACCCGATTTTTTAGTCTTGCCCCGTCTCTATCCTTTTCGCATATGAAATCTTAAGTTTTCCCCCCTTCATCTTGTAAATCATTCTCTGTTTGCCCTTGTTCATTTGTGCTCCCTGGTTTTCCTTAAATATCTTATCCGAGTGAAATATTGGCCCCAAGCCCCTCTGGTTTATCCAAGGGTGAGCAATTGCATCCTATGTTTCAGTCGCTGGTCTCCCTATTTTCTCAGCTCACAACCAGTCATCCAAATCCTTGATCATGCAGGCCACAACCATGAACACAAAGCACAAATTTCTTAGCATTTTATTTTGGGATTGAACCATAAGCAGAACAAATTTTTAATCTTTCAACGACGAAGATTCCTAGAATAGTCCAAATCAGTAGCTCATGGGCAGTCGGGAGTGCCAACTTGCGCGAAGTATAGCGCCAGAGAAAAAGGCCCCAAAGTGATGTATGAACCGTTGATCTTAAAGGGGTCAAGTGGCAGCCGATCCAAGCCTTCGAGTAAATGAGCTTTGAGAAATTTGAAATGAGAAATGCTTAGAATTCCTGAAGACCCAAAGATTCGAAGCTGCCAAAGCACTGAATTTGTCAAAGTTGTTGAAGTGGCCGAAGGCCCAAAAAAGATCTGAGTTGTTGATTAGCAAGAGCCACGTGTCATCAGATCTGTCACTCTGAGAGTTTTACTTTGGGAGTTTTAAAATGAGAAACATTGCAAAGTCTCGAAGGGCCAAAGCCCAAAGTGCCCGAAGAGAATCTGAGTCATCGATCAGTAGGAGCCATGTGTCACCAGATCCTTTTCTCTGGATAAAAGCAATAGAAGACAAATGGAGTTTGAGAATTGAAATTCCCGAAGGCCGATCTGTGAAGAAAATCTCAGTATTGTTTTGAAGGGGAAGATCCGACCCATCAATCTAAAAAGTGCCAGAGATGATCCGTTTATCAGAGAACCTAATCTTAGATCGCAAGATCAACAATCATGACAAATTGTGGGGTCAGAAGTTGAACACGTTTTAAAATCTCAGGGGCGGGCCACAATCAGAACCATGGTTTTTAGAAAGGGACGCGTGGGGGTTCATGGTGAATTGTGGGGACAAAAGAGGTTTTCTTTTAGACCACCCTTGGTAACACCTTCAATCACACAATTGCGTAGGGTCATGTCCCTAGGTCACATTGAATATGGAGCGATGGAGAGGAGTTGTGCCAAACGCCAAAAGCAACCGTATTTGGTCACAGAAGAAGATCTTCTTGGCCTTGAGGCATCAAGAATTACTCGAAGAAGTCATGGGCACTGCTTGGAACATTCATGGGTGCAAAGCCTCATCCTAATCCCAATGAAGGTAGTTAATGAAAATGGGGGTGGTGGTTGAGACCTTGTCTCACCCCATAAATGGAATGCATGGAGAGAAGGGTCGTGGGGGCCGATTGTTAGTACAAATCTCCCTGGTGGATGTATTTTCTCGTAGAGCCCACACTGAGACGGGCTCACATCTGACATAAGAATGCCTACACAGTCTGACAGAGTAGGCGCTGAATGAAAACTTTGAATGCAATGGTCCGATCACACTCCTGGTGGTTGGAACAATTCTTAGTATAAGTAGTTAGTTCTGATATTTTGTTAAAGGTCAACTAGTTGAGCTAGGCTCCCTGCTATTATAATATTTTGATGAAGAACATTAGTTCTCTGGTTATGTACTTGATTTGAGATTTCTTGATTAATCTAAGTTAGCTTTCTTACTCCATCTTATTTTCCTCTGATATTGAGAGAGTTCATGAATGACTGATTTACATGGATTGTTATAACTATATGATGATGAATGTTTGATTATAGTGTTGTTATGATTTATTTCATTTTCCTTGAAATTTGAATCCAAGAGGATATTGTGTTTGAGTTTTTCCTCAGGCTGCTTGAAGAAATGATGTCCATAGAAGACCTCTACACCTTTCTCACCAAAGTCTTCCTTCTACTCACCTTTACTCCAACTTACTGACTGAAGTTAATCCAAGACCTCAATTGCTTGTGCATGCTATTCCAGATTTCTAAGTTAGAATGTTATTATCATTGATTTTTCTCCATTTGACCTATTAAAACTCAATTACACTCACATAAATTTATGGGTATTGGGCTTACCTTCTATGCAATCTTAAGGTGACTTCTAGTGCTAACATATTATATTGAAGAAAACAATCTTGTTTCTTTATGGATTATGGATATTATCCTTTCAAAGATACAATTCAATTGGTCCATGTTGTTTTATTCTCATATGCCTTATGATTAGTGATGAGTCACCAATGACTATTAATTATGTTATGTGGTTTGAGTCTAGAATCTTCAGTCCTTGATAAAGCATCAAAGTCCCATCTTAGATATTTGTTGTTGTTCAATTCCCCATTAAAAACTTATTTCCCTTTGTCCTTTGATATCATAGATGATCCCCCACACCTACCAACCATATATCAATTGAAATAAAATGTTTGTATCCAATCAATTTTGTATTTTTCAATTCTTAAGTGTAATAGTTCCTAGTATGTTTTTACTCCTACTTTTTATATTAAATAATTTGAAGGAATCCAATGAACAATTTCATTTTTTTTAAATTTATCTATCGATACCTTATGCTATTTGTTGTACTAATTTAAACAACATAGAATAATTATTGATTTTCTCTCGTGAATGTTGTCATCACTATTGTTATTAGTCCCTTCCTCCGGCCAAGGACTATAGCATTCACCTTGCAGTCAACTATCGTTGACCACCTATTAGTGGGAACATTATGCTATATTAGTTGGTGCATGATCATTTTAGAATGTTTATATATATATATATATATAGTTTCCCTTTTCTCCAAAACATAGTACATTTTATCAATTTTGTAATTTATTATTTAGTTTTTGATTGGTTAAAATTATTTCGACCTAACATAAATCCTCTAGTGTAAGCTAATATATTTTCCTTATTTGTCAGAAATACAAATTAATTAAAACAAAAAATTTGTTCTAAATTACATTAATCGCTACTTTGGAGGCTTTGACAACCGACACTGCATAATGATTTATTTATTTATTTTTGAGTTGCCAATTTGGCACGCTCTAACATTGCAGTTAGTTTGGATATGAGAATGGTTAGTTTGATGTTGATGCAATGACTATTTTACAAAGTCTCTAGTTTCCAAAGGCAAACAACTCAAGGAATTTGCATGCACCCTATGCACGTTCCATGTGAATATGGCACATGACTTTGAAAAAATGTTAAGCTATCTAGAAAACCATTAAGCTATAGCTATATGGGAAACCATTTTTTGGAGTGGGACAACTACTTGGAGCACTGGAGAGAGTGTTCAAGAAATGGAGAGAGTTCATGGAATTCCAGAGTCCACCATGGCATAAATAATGAGAGTGGGGCAAGAGTTTCCCACCTACAGACATAGAAAAATATGTGCTACTTCTCTGCATCAATTATTTGATCCGTTGGGAGATCCTGTGATTATTTCATGCTTGTAAGTCAATAACATTGTACTGATCATATGCTGTATGTAGTAAACCTTTATTAAAATTAAAAAAAATCATATAAGCTGTTTTTTTAGGTTTTAGATTGTGTTCACATTTCAACTACAAATTGTTGTACTGATCATATACTTTTTCTATAAAACTATGGAAAAAATGCAATGTGGATTATGGTATATGTAAAATGATAATGCAAACTAAGCTCAAAGTTATTTGTTCAATAAAAGATACATAAGAAATGACCAAGCAATATTGTTCTTACAATTTAGTTGGATACACGATACATCTCAATGCCTATCATGGTAGCTTTTACTTTAGTATTCAATGAAAGTTTGAAATAAAATTAAGAAAACCTAATGCTTTCCAAAATCAAATGTACCTTGTGAGAGAGGAATAAATAAATAAATGAGATATTAAAATCTCAAACCTAGTTTTCTTATCATGATGCTTGGTACCATGGAAGCAATACATGAACGATTCGCTACAAGTAAAGTACTGATCATGGCTGACTGAATTTGGGAAAAAATAAAATATATTGGTAACCGCAAAAAATGGCCTATGTAGGTCTCAAACACAATAACTAATGTGAACCTACACTATTTCATAACATATAAATCCTATCTTCATATTGTACAAATGATAGCTATCTAAGGACTTGGAATTTTTGAATATTTGAAAATGAGAAAAAGAGCTTTGTTAGCCATTTCTATGCTATTAATATTGTATGCGTTCATTACTTGTACTGCTACTCAACTTCATCATCCTCTAGATCCGCTTGGTGAGTTTGAAATCAACCATATTCGTCTTCTTGTCCTCAAGTCTAAGATCAAATCCCACAAGAACTTATGCTTCTAACATGTGGGTCTAGTAGTCATGTGAATTATTTTCCATTGGAAGCTTTAATTCAACTAATATGATATGTGGCATTGATTTGGGCTTACATTATCAAAATATTGCTTTGGGCATTGATTTGTGGCATTGATTTGATATGTGGCATTGATTTGATGTGGCATTGATTTGGGCTTACAGTATTGATTTGGGCATGAACATCACCTCATGTGCCAATGATGATCACAACTCCATATAAAAGAAAAACAAGAGTAGGCGAGAAGAACATTAGAATCAAATCTTGAGTATACAGAGATTTCTACAGTCTTGTTACATATGTCTTTACATTCTCTATGTATATTATCAATGCTAATGGTTTTAGAATTATAAAACATCATATCTAATTGTTTGAAATTGATGTAGTGGCATGACACTAGAGTCGAACATGCCCCTTAAAATATGATTTTTATATGAGCACCCTAGTGTTTAAGAGCATTCCAACTAGATTAGAATTCCAGTTAGTGTGTTGGAAGATTAGCACACCTGTGAATCAATGCATTCTAGTAAAATTAGTGTGATCACTAGAGTTTAGCGCACTATAACAATGCATGACATTCGAATTTGTGCACACCTAGAAATTAGCACTGTCTTCTATACATGCCTTTGTAATTGCAATAATTCCCGATAAAACCCATAAAGTTCTTGTAGATCTTACTTCATATTATGTTGTATATGACAAAGTCAATCATGAATTTGGGTACCCCATATTTACCCCATGCAATGATTTCTTCTCTACTAATCAYTGAATCATATGAGCATGAACCAGACTATTTTCTTGAGTCTGATATAGAATTGGCTATGAATTCTATACAACAATAACATAAWKKGATTTGGTAATAGATTGAGAAATTGATCGCCCATAAAAACCAATCCCTGGCACTCAACAATGATAGAAATAAAATCAAGTATAGTTCCATAGATAATACTATGAAAGACAAATAAAAAGATTGTTTTATGTGTGGTGACATTAGATTTCAGGAAATATTGTTCAGATGCAACACATGCCACCACTGATTTCAACACATGTGAGACTATGTCTCYGRCTAATTTCATTGAATACTTTCCTTGCCTCTAATGTTCTGTAAATTAGTTTTTTTTTTTTTTTTTTTTAATTTTGATATGTCCACTATAGGACCACTCTCGCARATATTACAACAGGTTGTATTATGATGAATTTAAATTAGATGGCCTAATTGTATGTGATTGGTGCCTCAACTTTGAAGAAAAAGAAAAACTTCAGAGCCACAAAAGGAAAAATGAAAGCGCTTGCTTCTTACCTTCCATGCACTGCATTCTGGATCTTGTGGATTAATTAGGTTGGTTTTCATTAATGTTATCCCTTGAATTAATTCTAGTAGCAAATTTCGATAGCCCCAACAATATGCTTAAGGGACTCAAGTTTGTGTTATGTATAATGGTATGGATATTATCATATTTGCAGGTAAAAATATTCTATATGGATAGTACATGGCATGTATTTCCAGTGATGTGTGGAACGCCACATAAATCCCCATGATTAGAAAGTTATGGCCTTGTGAAGTTGGATAACCCTCATGAGTTATCTAGAAGCTCCTAGAAGGTCAAATAAGTCAAATTATTCTAGAAACTCCTAGAAGAACTTGATTAGTCAAAGTGGGTGAAACTAGGAGTTAATCATGGGTTAAGTGGTTGCATTAAGGAAATATTTAAAAATAAATTAGTTGCAACTAGAAGTGGGGAACTTACTATTTGTGGATAAAGTGGTTGTAAGTGGACAAGTGGTTAGAAGTGGGTTATCCCTAAAAGAAGGAAGTTGGGTAAATTTAGTTTGAATTTAAACCCTCGAGGAAGCTACTTAGAGAGTATAAATAAGAGAGAAAGGGTCTCCTATTTTCACCTAATGAGCACATTGAATATCTATTATTTGTGAACATTTTATTGTAGGTAATCATTGTTGCATCTGAAGTTATGCATGTTTGAGATAACAAGGAGGGTTGATGATGAAAGTTTCATAATTTAAGAATTACTGAAAAACCCTAGATTTTTATGTGTACACGGGCCATGGTGGAACAAAGAACGCACAAACCCAGGATGAAGGAGAACAAAGAACATACATACACATGATCAAGAAGAAAATGTCACATACAGTTGGGAAAAGCCATGAAATATTGAGGAGATGAAGATGCCAGGTCTCCAGAGTCTGAAAGCAAGATCCCAGGAAGGTATACAGTGGTCATGAACAACATATCTATCTATAGGTTCAAAAGGCATTTCTTATTTCTATGTGTAGTTGGATATTGTTATCTACATGAGATATGGTTATGGGGGTTTGAGGATTTTCCCTAGAGAGGATATTGGTTATATGGCACTTATTGTATAATTCAGATCTACATGAATATAGAGTTGGTATATTTGATATTTATCATTGTTTCATCTTGTTAGTGTTGAGGCATATCTTGTATTCCTTTTCACATGGTTGAGGGTTTGTATGGTACATAGTTGAGATCTTATGGTTATGAAGTGGTTTTGATTTTTTTTGGGTAGTGTGAGGTTGCAAATCAATAAGGGTTTGATGTCTAGTCCATGTGAGGGTTATTACAATTGTTCATGATTGTACACACATGCATGGAACATGACTAGAGAGACATAGATTCACTTGGTTAAGGGATATGTAAGATGATGTATGCACAGGGCACATCTACATATAAGAAATGACGGTGGGTTATAGGTTGATGTGAAAGAGACAACAAAGTGTCCAAGTTTCAGAAAAGAAAAAAACCCTAGCTTTTTGAAGGTGTACATATGACGCAGTATAGACATGTCGCGTACATACGCATGATGTGGTATAGATAGGGTGCGTACATACGTGAGTTGAAACATATACATGTCGTGTACTTGTTGGTATTTGTTGGTATAGTCTGACTTCTGGAACATGATTGATTACAAGTTATTGGTACATGTTGGTTACATTTTGTTGGCACAGACTGCTACAGGTTTACAGTGGTATATCTCACAGTGACAGTGTGGTAGTGGTTTCATCATCTATTTGATACTCGTATTTCAAGGCGGCAGGACGACACAAGGATATGTGGTTGTATCCACCTTCCGGTTGTAGCCAGAGAACATAGGGGGTTGTAGCCTCCTTCTGGTTGGAGCCATATAATTAGAGAGTTGGAGATTCCCTCAGGTGGTAGCCTGAAAATATAAGGGGGTTGGAGCCTCCTTCTAGTTGCAGCTTGAAAAAAAATGAAATTGGTGCTTACAATGCATGTAATTCTTAAAGACATATAAGAAAACAAATTCAGTGGTTTTATCCCGCATTGGGTTTGCACGTAAAAATAATGGTATTGTGTATGTGTGTGATTTCTCATTTTTCATGGTTATTTAGTCTACACTTGTTGAATGATGTTGGTAAATTGATCATAAAGATAAACAACATTTATATAACGTGGTTAAAAAGGAATATTGTTTCTCTATTATTGATTCACCCCCCCTCTTAGTAATTCAACAATTGGTATCAGAGAAGGTTCCTTCAGAATTCAATTTAACCACTGGAAGGTAGATCATGGAGATCAACAATGTGTATAAAAATGGAATACCATAGTTTGATGGAAATAACTATGCATTATGGAGTGGATGGATGAAAACATACGTACAAGCACATGGATTCAAGGTTTGGAAATCAATATTATATGGATATAAAGAACATGTCGTTCCTCCAACAAATGAAACTAGAAGGAAAGTTATTCTAAATAATTCAAAGGAATTTTCTTTTATCCTGAATGGTCTTGGTGATTCGGTATATGTAAAAGTTATGCATCGCAGATCCACAAAGGATATCTAGGATAGAATTCAAAATGTTTATGAAGGAGACAAAAAATTCAAGGAAACAAAGATTCAAACTTACATAGGTCAATTTCAATAGTTGAATATGAAGGAAGATGAAAATATTGCAACTTGCTTTTTACAAGTTGATGAAATAGTGAATGCAATTAGAGGACTGGGAGAAGAATTTGATGAATCTATAATTGTTCAAAAAGTGTTAAGACCTCTTCCAATGAGATTTGATCTTAAGATCTCAACACTAGAAGAAAGAACAGATATGGACTCGATAAGCATGCATGATCTACATGGAATATTCATAGCCTATGAAATGAGAATCGAACAGGAAAATCCAGTTACAAAGGAAGAAACATTCAAAGCATAAAATAAGTCAAAGAAAAAGGGCAAGCAAAAGGAAAAGTTAGATAGAAACAAAAATGACATATCAAAAGAATATGAAGAAGTATCCAACTTCGTCAGAAGATTGAAAAAGGGAACTGATGATATATATAGTGGTAATATTCCATTGATTTGTTTTAATTGTGATGGTATTGGTCATTTTTCTAAAAATTTCCTCACTAGTCAAAGTGGGTGAAACTAGGAGTTAATCATGGGTTAAGTGGTTGCATTAAGAAAATATTTAGAAATAAATTAGTTTCAACTAGAAGTGGAGAACTTACTATTAGTGGATAAAGTGGTTGTAAGTGGACAAGTGGTTGTAAGTGCACAAGTGGTTAGAAGTGGGTTAGCCCTAAAAGAAGGAAGTTGGGTAAAGTTATCTAGAAGGTAACCCCTTGAGGAAGTTACTTAGAGATAATAAATAAGAGAGAAAGGGTCTCCTATTCGTACCTAATGAGCACATTGAATATCTATTGTTTGTGAAAATTTTATTGTAGGTAGTCATTGATACATCTTAAGTTACACAAGTATGAGATAACAAAGAGGGATGACGACGAAAGTTTCAAAATTGCAGAATTACTGAAAAAACCCTAGTTTTTGAGGTGTATGTAGGTTATAGTGGAACAAAGCGCATACATACACAGGATGAAGGAGAGCATAGAACATATGTACACATTCTTAAGAATAAATGTTCACGTACATTTGGGAAAATCAACAAAATCTTGAGGATATGAAGATGCCAGGTCTCTAGATTCTGAAAGCAAGCTCCTAGGAAGATCTATAGTGATCAGAAACAAAAGATCTATCTATAGGTTCAAAAAGTGTGTCTTATTTCTATTTGTAGTTGGATATTGTTGTCTACATGAGATATGATTATGGGGGTTTGAGGATTTTCCCTAGAGAGGCTATTGGCTATATGACACTTACGATATAAGTCAGATCTACAGGAATATAGAGATGGCATATTTGATATTTATCATTGATTCATCTTGTTAGTGTTGAGGCATATCTTTTATTTCTTGGCACATGGTTGAAGGTTTGTGTGGTACATGGTTGAGATATTTTGGTTATGAAATGGTTGTGAAGTGGTTTGGCTAGTGTGAGGATGAATATTAGTAAGGGTTTGATGTATAGTGCATGTGAGGGTTATTACACTTGTTCATGACTGTACACATGTGCATGGCACATGACTAGAGAGACACAAATGCACTTGGTTAAGGGATATGTAAGATGATGTATGAACATGGCACAACTATAGATAATACACAGTGACATGTTGTAGAATGATGTGAAAGAAGAAGAAAAGTTTCTGAGTTTTAGAAAAGGTGAAAACCCTAGCTTTCTAAAAGGTGTACCTAGGATGAAGTATAGATGGGCCACGTACATATGCAAGTTTCGGTATAGACAAGGAACATACATACACAAGCTACAACATATACAGGTTGCGTACATGTTGGTATTTGTTGGTACAAGAGGAATTATGGAACCATATTGATTAAAATATATTGGTACAAGTTGGTTACATGTTGTTGGCACAAATTGGTAGAGATTTACAATGGTATATCTCACAGTGACAATGTGGAAGTGGTTTCATCATATATTTAACACTTGTATTTTAGGGCGACAGGATAGGGAAATGATAGGTGGTTGTATCCACCATCAAGTTGTAGCTAGAGAACATAGGGGGTTGTAGCCTCCTTTTGGTTGGAGCCAAATAATTGGGGAGTTGGAGCTTCCCTCAAGTGGTATCTTGAAAATATAGAGGGTTGGAGCCTTCTTCTAGTTGCAGCTGGAAAACAAAGGAAGTTGGTGCTTCCAATGAATGTAATTCTTAAATACATACAAGGAGAAGCATTATGTTGTTTTCTCTCGCATTGGGTTTCCACGTAAAAATATTGGTTTACTGTGTATGTGTGTGATTGCTCATTGTTCATGGTTATTTATTCTACACTTTTTTAATGATGTTGGTAAATTGATCATAAATATAAACAACATTTATATGATGTGGTTAAAAAGGAATATTATTTCTCTATTACTGATTCACCCCCCCTCTCAGTAATCCAACAATCGGTATCAGAGTAGATTCCTTCAGAAATCAATTTAACCACTGGAAGGTAGATCATGGAGATCAACAATATGTATAAAAATGGAATTCCATAGTTTGATGGACATAACTTTGCATTCTGGAGTGGAAGAATGAAAACATAAGTACAAGCACAAGGATTCAAGGTTTGGAAATAAATAGTAGATGGATATAAAGAACCTGTCATTCCTCGAACAAATTAAAATGGAAGTAAACTTAGTCTAAATAATTCTAAGGCTAAAAATTCTATCTTGAATGGTCTTGGTGATTCGGTATATATGTCAAATTTATGCATTGCATCTCCACAAAGGAGATTTGGGACAAACTTTAGAATTTTTATGAAGGAGACAAAAAATTCAAGGCAACAAAGATTCAAACTTACAATGTTCAATTTGAACATCTAAAGATGAAGGAAGATGCAAATATTGCAACTTAATTTTTATGAGTTGATGAAACAATGAATGCAATTAGAGGATTGGGAGAAGAAGTTGATGAATCTATAATTGTTCAAAAAGTGTTATGATATCTTCCAATGGGATTTGATCCTAAGATATCAACACTAGAAGAAAGAACAAATATGGACTTGATAAGCATGGATGAACTACATGGAATATTCACAACCTATGAAATGAGAACCAAACATGAAAATTTAGTGACAAAGGAAGAAACATTCAAAGCATCAAAAAAGTCAAAGCAAAAGGGAAAGAAAATGGCAAATTCATATAGCAACAACAATGCCATCTCAAAAGACGATGAAGAAGTAGACAACTTCGTCAAAAGACTGAAAAAGGGAACCAATTGAAGATATAGAGGTAAGCTTCCATTGATTTTCTTAAATTGTGATGGTATCAGTCATTTTGATAAAAAATGTACTCATAAGAAAAAGAAAATAAATGAAAAAGATTATTCAAATAGAAAACAAATATACAAAGGAAAAAGAACCAAAAAGAAAGTCTTCAAGAATTTAGCTTCTACACCAAAGAAGACAGTTCCTCATCAGACGAAGATGAAGTCATTGAAAGTGAGACAGAAAGGGTTATATTCATGGTAGTAGAAGACATGGATAAATAAGACACCGAAGAATATTATGAAGAGTCAGAAGTTGACTACATAGAAGAATTGTTGATTTCCATAGATGTTATTAAAAGGGAAAAAAACTAAAAAGAAAAGAGGAAACACAAAATTCCAAACTCGAAGAACTAGAGCAAATGGTCTCTAAATTAAAATTCCAAGTTGAAGAAGACAAAAGAATTGAAGAAGCACTCAAAGAACGGTTGGAAGAAAAAGACAGAATCATTGGAGGTTTGGAAGCAGTGATTGTCACATTGAGAAAATACCTTCAAAAGAAAAACATGAAGAATAGATCTAAGTTTTTGGATAAAATTATCAATAATTAGAGACCACATCATGACAAGTTTGTATCAGGATACCATCAAAAATAAAAAGTCTCAATCTCCAAAACTAAAGATGAAGAGATAAAATCAAGAAGCTATGCAAAGACAATAAGAGGATCTCCTAAGAAGGAAGAAGACAAGAGGTTTTATCATAGAGATGTTCCACCACCAAGAATATTATTCATATTCCAAAATTAACAACAGCGGACACAAAAAGGATCTCAAGAAGAATATGGGTTTGAAAGAGTAACTCCTTTAAGAATATATTCAACTCCCAGGTATCAAACTAACTTCTTTGGTTTATGTTATTCATGTAACAATTTTGGACATAAAGTTGTAAATTGCAGAGAAAATATCAGGCACATAAACAACTATGAAAGTCATGCACAAAATTATTGTTGAAGAAGGCCTAGTGAAACATAGAGAAGAAGCTACAATAGGTTTGAATCCTTGAGCATTGAAGTGGAATTTTACAAGTAAAACAACTTTGGAGACATGGCCAAAGATTGTAGAATGATAGTCCCTCCAAGAGAATCACACCATAATATCAATAGTGACAGAAATGAATGCCAAAGAAGATGGATAAGAAAGCAAAATAAGTATGAAAATGAAGAATGCACACTCTCTCTACAAGCTCAACATAAGAAATTTGGTTGGTATGTTGATAGTGGTTACTAAAAGAACATGACATGTGATAAGGACAAGTTTCTAACTTTGAGAGAGGAAAGATATGGCTCAGTCGCTTTTGTAAACGATAACTCAACCATAATCATTGGAAGAGGTGCAATCAATATTGGAAGTAAAGATGTCAATGAAGAAAATGTTATACTAGTGAAAGATATGAAACATAATCTTCTAAGCATTAGTCAAATGTGTGATCAAGGTCACAAACTTGTGTTTTATTCTCAGAAATGTGAAATAAGAAAATAAGGTTAATGAAAAGTAGTGGCGACAACTATGATAACTTCAAGCAACATATACGTACTAAGTGAATTTGGAAAAGAAAAATGTATTTTAGGAAAGGAAGATGAATTTTGGTTACGACATAGACGAATGGGTCACATAAATTTTAATAATCTTTTCTAGGTCGGTAGAAAGGAAGTAGTCAGAGAAATGACCCAGATAGTAAATCCAAAAAGTACATTATACAAGCATTGTCAACAAGGAAAGCAAACAAAGACCAAGTTTAAATCAAAGGAATAATCCACAACATGACTGCTAGAAATTGTGCATACTGATCTAGTTGGACCAACTAGAACAAAGGGTTTAAAAGGTGAGAATTATTTTATGCCATTAATTGATTATTATACAAGTCTAATGACTGTAGTTTTTTTTATCAGGAAGAAGTAAGAGGCACTTGAGAACTTCAAAATATATGAGGAAATGGTTGAAAATGAAATAGATTTGAAAATAAAATGTTTGAGATTGGACAATGGAGGAGAGTTTAATTGCAAGGAAATTATGGACTTTTATAGTAAAAATGCGATAAAGAGGCAATTATCCATCACCAGGACACCAAAACAAAACAGATTTTTCAAAAGAAAGAATAGGATGGTACATAAATGGCTCGTACTATGCTAATGGATTCCAACTTGACATATATATTTTGGGCACAGGTAGTACATACAAAATTTCACATTCAAAACAAAGTATTGCTCAGAAACAAAATTGATAAAACTCCTTATGAGATATGGAAAGGAAGACCAACCAATGTGAAGCACTTCATAGTTTTTGGAAGCAAATTTAATATTAAAAGGGAAGATGGAAACATGAGAAAACTTGACTCTCGTGTTGAAAAATGTATACTTGTTGGGTACTCAAGCAGGAGGAAAGAATACAAATGGTTCAATCTAAGTATCAACAAAATAGTGGAAAACATTAATGTAACAGTTGATGAGATAGGTGGACAACGGATAAAGGAAGAAGAAAAGGACTCTTTGGAACATGTTTAGGAAGAAGAAGAAGTAGAAGATAAAGATGATGAAGAGAAGTCAAAAGAAGTAGAGAAAGAACAACAATATCTCCAGGTACCTCCAAAGACACCTAACAAACGTGTACAAAACAACCATCCAACAGATCAGATCATTGGAACTAAAGATGCACGAGTTGAAACTAGAAGAAACACTAGTTCACTAGAACAACAACACTTAGCACTATTGTTGAAAATTAAGCCAAGCGTTTTTGAAGAAGCCAACAAGGATAAATTCTGGATCAAGGCTATGGATGAGGAATTAGAACATATAGAGAAGAATGACACTTGGTGTTGCACCTCTTTCATCACCTTAGTGAACAAAATAGAGGTGCTTGCAAGCTTAGTTGGGTTTGTTAAGAAGGATAGCTGCAAGGAAAAGGGTTAGAGAAAGAAATATAAAACAACAACTAAGAATTAAACTAAGAAATAAAACAACAACTAAATTGATAAACATAGGGACATAAGGATAAAAGAAACAATGAGACCCATGTCACCAATGATAAGGTTGATATTAGTGAAAGAAAACAACGAGAAG